>JAKELH010000047.1:0-296683 GCA_021525015.1 Lactarius pseudohatsudake | reverse complement strand
TCCGCTTTCCATCTTTCGGTCATCTTCTGTCCTCTTCCGAAGCCATTTCGAGATACATTGAGAAAATAGGCCCGGAGCCATCGACAAAGGTAGATACACCATGCGATGCTTGATTCTGCGTCGACCGGGGTGGGTACTGGTCGTCACCTGTTTGTAGCAGGGGGGTAGGTGAGAATGGCGTAGATAGAATCTGGGAGTAACGTACCTATGCCACTGGCAAATCCTGCGTCGGGTCGGTTGATAGCCTCGCGGGACATGTTGGTCGTTGAGGAGTGCTTCTACGCTTACATCATCAGTACGCCGGTTACCAAAGCACCGGGTAACCCCGGGCCACTCCATTCATGAACGCCCTGCTCACATGAGCAGGTCGTTACAGGGACCGCGAAATTACAACGACTGCGAAAAGTCAAGATTCTTGGCTGTAGCTTGTGGCTCCAGCCGAGCGCAACACTAATTTAACGGACCCCTCACTCTCCGCCACCGTTCCTCAGGCTCTCGACCGACGACCGTCGCTCCTCTAGATGACTGCTATCAACGCCAAACGACTACTCTTCCCACTGCTCAAAGACGTCTCTCCCCATTCGCCCTCTGGTACCACTCTAGCACCGACACATAGCGCTCATGTTCGTGGTACGTGTTCGGGCTCTGATTTGAAACTCGCATGGAGTACTGAGTTGCATGTCACAGGAGAGAGTTGCCGACACGCAGCGACAATAAACATGCTCCCGGATGAGATCTTTCTAGAAATATTCGCATTCTGTCTGTGCGACTACAAATATGATAATCCCTTGCGTATGGAGAAATGGCAACGACTAGTGCACGTCTGCCGAAGATGGCGACAAATCATACATGGGTCACCAATCTATCTTGATCTGCTTCTTCACTACTCAAATAGGCCTGTCAAGAAGGACCTCCGAGTTAGTTGCTGGCCAACGTTCCCTATCGCCATGAGATATCTCATTCGAGATCCTGGTGACGAAGATGATGTCCTCGCATTACTCGAGCACTCCGATCGTGTACGCCTCGTCAACCTTTCACTAATGACGCCGCAGTGGGGAAACGTGGCAGCGACGATGCAGAGGTCATTTCCGGTGCTGACAATTCTTCAGCTTTCAGCAGGCCACCCAGGAGATGTGGATGTGGCGGTCCTTCCCAGTGGATTCTTGGGTGGATCTGCCCCACGGTTACAGCAACTCACATTACGCCGTGTCCCCTTTCCAACATTGCCAACGCTTCTTCTGTCTGCTCGCGACCTCGTTTATCTCCGTTACGAGCTCATACCGTCAGCTGGTTACATCTCACCGGAGGCGATGGTTGCGGGCCTGGCTGTGTTGACCAGGCTCGAGACCCTTGTCATCCACTTCTATCCTCTGGTTTATCTGCCTGAAGAAAGGAGAAGGTGTCCGGAACCCTCAATGCGGGCTGTCCTTCCCGCTCTCACCGATTTCGAATTCGGAGGTTTTGGCGAGGACTCGGAAGACTTCGTGGCTCAAATCGACGCCCCTCGATTCCACAGTGTCAATATGACATTACATCGCTTTGACTGTCTTCGGGTATACCAACTTTTCTTGTTCATCGATCGCACAGAGAACTTCAGGCCGAGTCGAGTGCGATTGAGCCTTTGTGATGGCCAAATTGATATCCACCTAGTCGTTGGACACCCATCCTCCGAGTCGCGCGTTCTTCGACCTCAATTTTCTTTTTCCACCCCACTCGAATGGTCAAATACCCAAGTTGCGTACCTCACCCTCGTGCTCAGTCGGATGTCCGCTGTGTGCTCCCACATTGAATATCAATATCTCGCTATCTATGACTGCGAAAACCGTCCAGGTTCAAGTTGGCACGACTATATCGACCGCACCGGATGGTTGGCATTCTTCCGCCAACTTACCACTGTGGAAACGCTGTATATATATGGGGGGTTGGGAGCGCAGGTCATTCGTGCACTCGAAGATGTCCCTGGGAAGATGGTCACCGAAGTATTGCCATCCCTGCATTCGCTTTGGGTGGACACCGGCTATCTCGAGCCGGTAAATATAAAGCCCGCTGAGCAGTTCATCGCTTTGCGCCAACTCTATGGGCGTCCTGTAACCATCCGCGACAGGTACTACTACGGGTACGAGTCCGTTGAAGGACTTTGAAACCCACAGTAGGTATCAGGAGAAAGTCCAAACACCCGCCTCTTGTCAAATATAGTTTCATACATAAACACAGCGGTAATGGCTACTACTACAGAATGCAATACGAAACTTGTTAATATGCTGATATCCAATTCAAGTATCAAACGCAGAGGGTGATAAATAAATAATCATCAGAGTCAAAATGCCATCATTCGTCCGAATCGTCCGAGACGAGGTTGATATCTGGAACTGGAAGACCCTGATCGGCGTATGCGGGTGGGTCCTCTTGGAGAGCAGCGTCCAGAGCGCCTCGGGAAAACCTCCCTCGCTCGGTCACAGGCAGAGGTGGGACACCCGCGTGTTTTCTGCAGGCAAAGCAGTGCGTTAGCAAACAAGTGCCTCATGACGCATATGCGAAAGTAACTTGAACTCCTACCGCGCTTCCTTGAGGAGATCGCCTCGTATATGCTCGAACAAGTCTGTGCCTTGGTCGATGGCGTGTCGCCGGAAGTCATCGAGTGAGCTGATGTGTGATTGGTACACGGTCTTGAACCGCTTTTCATCCCACTCAGTCTCCTTGTGCGTACCATCCGTCCACTCATCAATGCAGCACTCTACCTGATAATAGTGGACACATTCGTCAAAATCCGAGAGCTATCGGACATAAACACAACCCTCACCACCGCGAGTATAAAGGCGATGGCTGGGATCGACACCGGAGAAAAATGTTGGTGATAAGCGACCCCGTCGGCTTCCTTGTCTCGGAACCACGTGATGTTGATCGCCTTTTGGAGCCCGGGATGTCGGTATGGGTGACGAGGACTCCCACCAGGGTTAGGTTCCTGCATGGTGGTCAGTGGGTCATAAATGGTGACGGCGAAAGACGAACACGATAGATAAAAGTCATGTCAGACAATAACGCCTGAGCAAGGCTTGTGTTTCTGCCGATACTCTCGGGTGCATGACTCGTGTCAAAGCCATACTGAGCCTCGACGACGTGCATGACCTTCGCCTTTGCGTCGACGAACAATTTCGTGCTACCATCTGCGAACTGAAACTAGTAGTGAGGATACGTGATGTTGGAGTGGGAACGGGACTTGCCAGTTCGAACGACATGAACAACTCAAGATTGGAACCCGTCTTCGTACACGCTTCGTTCCACACAGTCGCTTCCCAGGTTTGCTTCGTTTGGGGCGTTGGGAACGCATCTTTACAACCGAGATAAATTCTGCAAAGAGAGAGAGCGACGCCGGTCACATTGGCACGGTCCGACATCTCTTCTCGTTTAGGAAGAGAAGGTCAGACTCGAGCAGCGAATGTTAAAGGCGCAACCAACCGGGTATCAACGATATATCGGGTCGTCGCGCGGTGAAACGGGCATCATCTCTGGCCCTGTCCGACATAGTCTGTAATAAGAGTGAGGAGATGTATGCGACAAGTTACAAGGAGGAATCACCTTGGCAGTATGATGTGCGGATTTTGCAGCCTTGTGATATTCCCGAGCCTGTACCAGCTCTGAAAAGCCCCACCTCGTGTCCAGTCCCGCCCTCATCTCTCTCGCACTATCTGACATTAGCGACAACGTAAGTTTAGTAAATGAGCACTCACTGAGTGATTTGCTCCTCGACTATTTCGCGGTCGCTAGGGTGGATTAGTTCCTGGTATTCTAGAACTAAGGAACGGGCATCCTCCAGCTGTTTGTCCCCTCGCTTCTTTTGTTGAGATGGAGTGTGCTTGGCGGCATGGTCCAATATCATATTCACCAGGGCACCCCCTCCGCCTACCACGATGACCTGATTCATAGACATTATGAGATGTCAGAGGACGGGCGGTTGTTAGAAGACCGGGGCTGTAGCAAAGGAATTGGGGGGCTTGTGGGTTGTTCCGCGAAGCACGGGGGTTAAATGGTATTCGACTAGACGTAATTATACATCCTTGACCATGAGTTGTTTGGATCACGATGGCCACTGCGGCCACTGCATGTCGCGGCGATGAGTAAAGAGGACATACGCGGATCTGGAAGTAGAGGGCCGTGTACTTGAACGTGGGAGTTTGGCAAGTAACGTAAAAACATGAGGCTTTCCATATCAGGGCTGCCCTGAGTCAGGCAACCGAGGCAACTGCATCCCGATCTATCAATGACTTTGGTCGGCCTTGACAGGGCTTCTTCCAGCCTTCGGTTAGACCTCTGTGCCAACGGAAGTGTAGTGCGAAGAGGGTAGAAGTGGACGCGAAAAACAAGTTCTCCAGGGGGCGTGGCTCAAAACACATTGATTCCGACCAATAGCAGATATTTCATGTGGCGTAGGATGGACACCACTGCGCGTCTTTTCTGGGTCTCATGGGCGTCCGTGTTTTACAACAAAGTCGTTTTATCTCGCCACAGGGTGGAGGGATCATTCAGAACACCCTCAGGCACTTCTGTGCCAGCCATAACAAGACGATCGTTGGATGTTCCGATGTTCGTTATCTCGCATCTCCTCTGCAAGTGGGAAACATCGAAACACGGCGTCATTCCGATTGACCAGGTGACATTCTCAGCGGCAGATGTTGCGAATCCTCCGCAAGTTGGTCGAAAATGCGGCGATCGATCCGGTCCTGACATACAGTACGCCTGGTATGATGGATCCTGTAATGAAATTCAGAAGGACATGCGGCTTTCGAACCGCAACGCCCAATTTATCGGTCCAATTCTTTGGCCACTATGAGGACCAGTTGACGCGCCCATGGTTGCTGGCAATCTGGCACCATGCAAGTTCTCACACATTCTGCGCTTCCGTGATACCCAACTATGGGAACGACCTGATGGGGACAATTGACGACGGAAGAGAAGCATGACTGCGAGTGCATGACCAATCATGCCTGTCAGCCCGAATATCTTTCCCAAGATCTTTCCCGTTGAAGGAATTATAACGCTATGCGCTTGGATATGCGATTTGTATATATGACCCCTCATATTGCAACAACGAGCTCACCGAAATATGTCTTGAGTTGGTGGCGGCGCAGATACGTTATCTGGACATTGTTTTTTGATGTTCCGATTCAGAAGCGAAGTTTGATGCACGTGTTGGCCACGATGTGCCCAACACGCGCGTTACGGTATATCCAAGCAGGCTCGCCTTCGCTTGTCACGGTAGTCCTAACTCTTCAGAGAGGGGTGGGCGAGGCGCGCAGGACTTTCAATATGACCCTTTCAGGTATTGTACAGCCTCTTGAGGGGTGAGAGGGCATATTATTTCCGTCTGGTCTTGCAAACTACAACTGCCCGCTTTTTACTCTCCGTTCGACTCCACGATCACATCGCGGTCAAGGGGTGGGTCATTCTTAGCGCTTTGCGATTACCCCCATAAACTAGCAGACGGGCCCTCGTGTACCCCCGTCCGAATTCTATGTGCTATAGCTTGGATTCCCCCGAACCGACGCCACGAACAACATTGCCGTCAAGCGAATGCCTAGCATCGGTTCAAGAGCACAGGGTGGTCATGTAGATGTTGATCGGGGAACCAGAGAAATTGGGACGCTCTTTCGAAGTGAGGCCTGGTGGCGAGATAATTACGACGATATCAAGCTCTGTGGGTATCAACTTCGTCCTCGGTACCGTCCAGGATGGGTGCCATCGTGGAAGCACTCGAATAATGACTTCTTCGCCACGGAAGATGGACAACCCTGCCTCGTGAGTGTCGTCCGTTTGTAGCTCTGCGTTGACAGACCGAATCAGTTACGTGCCGCAATGGACGCCATACGTATACACGACGGCAAACGGGTAATGTTCAAGAAAGTTCTTCCCGAAGAAGGGCCACATGAACTGGAGATTAGCCGAATGTTCTCAGCTAGAGGGGTCGCAACGAACTCGCGCAACCATTGTGTGCCACTGCTTGACGTTATCAAATTACCCAATTCCGGCCATCAGTTGATAGTCATGCCATTCCTGCGCCCCTTCGATAACCCTCATTTTCAAACGTTCGGTGAATTTGTGGCCTTCTTCACCCAAGTCTGTGAGGTATGTTCGCGTTCTTTTTCCGGATTGGGTATGATCGGTGCTAATCAGCTGCCAAACAGGGTCTCCAATTTATGCACGAGCGAAATGTTGCACACAGGTTCGCGCCGATTCTTGAGTCTTGCCAGCCAGAACCGGTTTCTCATGTCTTTTCAGAGATTGCACGGCAAACAACATCATGCTCGATCCGTCTAGGATGTACCCCAATGGCTTCCACCCGACGCAGATCAACCGAAGACCGGACTTCAGAGGAAGAGCCAAACGACACACTCGGACCGGACGACCTCCCCGTTACTATCTCATCGACTTTGGCTTGTCCCGGAAGTACGCCTCACGTGACGCGTTCGACGCACCTCTCCGCGGCGGTGATAAGTCAGCACCTGAGCACCGAGACGGAGGCCGATGCAATCCATTTCAGACAGATATCTATCATCTCGGAAATCTCGTTCGCGAGGAATTCATACAGGTAACATTTGCAACTGCATAGTTCTGCCCGGTCGCTAACCGTTGTCGCTAACGGTGTGCATCATTAGAAATACCGTGGCCTCGAGTTTATGAACGAGCTAGTTTCCGAGATGACGCACAGAGAACCCACAAAACGTCCCCTAATCGAAGAGGTTGTTGTCAGGTTCGCCCGCATCCGCGAGTCGCTTGGTGGGTTCAAGTTGCGCTCCCCCATGACGTCGAAAAAGCAACCTAGCTTGTTCACCGCATTCCGCTGCGCCAGGCAGGCAATCCGCTCGCTTTACTATGTTGTCTCAAACAAGAGCGCAATACCTCAACAATAAATATGCCATCAAACTCGAATAGTATACCAAGCCACGACCCGAATTTACGGCAACGAGAAGAGACAGGGAGAACCCGAATACGCCCCCACAAATCGATACCTCTCACTGTCAAATCGCCATTCGTAACTTCTAGTAGTCCAGTCCGCTAGCACAAAACCACCATTCTCTCCTCCACCTATCAACAGTTCTCATGCATTTCTCACGCACCTTCTAGTACTTTAGTTCTGCCACGGTTTGCGTGTATGACCTTCACTCCTTTAGTTCTGCGCACTCCCGGTACCCCTTCGGTTCTTCACGCGTTCATTACGCTCCTCATTTCCCTTTTCGTTCTTCCAAACCTGAAGTCACGACTCACGAAATTGAATATTACAAATGACGCGTCGATATATCACGAACCCACATGATATCACTTGCACTTTTTTACCGGCTACTGGCTGAACACCCCCTAGAGGGTGCACACGGTACGCAATACAGCGCAGTGTAAGGCGTGCCAGTGGGTGCCATGTTTGCGACTCCTCGACCTACTCATCCTTCGCAGCTGGGAGCCCCAGTTCCACTTTTCACGCAAACCCCTGCCAGGGTTGATGCAGTACCCCTAGTACATGCAACGAACGCGCCTTGTGTGTATGCTGAGGGTGTATTGCTCTCAACCCGCACACCCTGAGTGCATGGGCCGCGAGGGGCTGAACATGAAGTTACGACCTCAGAACCCCATGCATGTGACAGGTGTCAGGATAGCCTATGTCGATGTTTGTAAGTTTGCGGGTTGTCAGCACAGGAACTCCGATACTGTCTACACGGCGTCCCCACTGTCCCCGAATTTGGTTCTCTTGGCATGCATCCATCTTCGACCTCTCACATCGTAATATGCCGCGACATTGCCGTCTTGGCGTGCCACTTCCCTAGGTGTCACGCAACCCCAGCAACCCGCCCCCACTGCGCTTTGTTCATCTGGAAACACGCCTACTGCCAGCAACAGTTCGCTTCACCTGTTCCTGCGCCTTTGCACACCAATCCCACCATTTCCTGCTACTCCGGCATCCGGCACCGGCGAAGCCACAACCGTGGACCTAGTATGATGGTGCAAGCAAACAGGTGTCTAATCGCTTCATGTTTTCCCGAGTATCACGATGCTCGATAGTGTCCATCCGGGTCTCAATGGCAGTTGCGTCCTCGTATTTCCTGTCCTACTTATAGTTACAAGTCATATAGCAATCAGAAAATTCCGAGTTAAGAGCGCCATGATGCTATCAAGTGTACAGCAGGAACACGTGTTCTATCATAGAGGAATGTGCTATACGATATTAAATTGGCCATGCAAAGAGTGCGAAGGGTAATCTCCTGTGTGCTCAGCACCAAGAGAGCGCCATGAAGGACCTACGATAGCGACACCAACTGACGATGGTGGCGGGGACTGTGGTGAGGAATCTATGGCAGCTGAAAGCAAAAAAAACGTATATCCGAGCCCTCCTCCTAAATAGCCTTGAGCGTGCGCGGCAAATATATCGAGTCCGGCCGCAGACACAATAGGAGATATAGTTAGTTACCCAGGTGCGTACAGAGGCCTCAGGCCTCCACTGTCAGGTACCCTCGTCAACCCGCAATGGGTCAAGACGAAGGTTGAGACTCGCTCACATTTTCCCACTCTACTCGAGTTAACAGTATTTGTACCTCGTAATGGTATATACATAAGACGTCAAAATTATTGAGTGGTATCGATATGGTGATATCGACAACCCAACAGGAATATATACCCTGTCGCACACGTACATCTAAGAGATGGGGACGCGTCAAAGGATATCATACGGGCGTGAAGGGTGCGGAGGATGATCTCCTGTACGCTCTGCATCTGGTACCCGCAGTGAAGGACCTGTAAAGGCTACGTCCGAATGAGCAACCAATGGCAGTGATGAGGATTGAGGTAGAAGATCGAGGGCCGTAGTGTTTGCGTGTATTGTGTGGTTCACCGAGGGTGGGTCAAGAGCGTCTTTTCCATGTGATAACCAGGTTTCGATCTACCATTGTCCTCTGGAGCGGCATCCAGATTGGGTGCAGAGGTTGGCCGTGGAGGGTTTCTGGGAGCCGTGGTAACTGGTGACGAGCGATGAGATTCTGGGCAGGATGGTGAGTGGTCGGATCGGGTCATGGGCGGATGTGAAGACAGCGGAGCACCTGTAGGAAAAATATTGTCGAGAGCTGGATTGGATGAGGGCGGGAGATTTGGGGGGTCGGAAGGTGCCGGGGGAACGGCAGTGGATGGGGAGGTGGAGGAAAGAGGAGGGGCGGATGTCGAAGTCGCGGAAATAGGGTGAGGAATTATTCTATCAGAGGTGACAAATGCATCAGCGGTTTCCGAATCTGGTGAGGTGGAAGGGATGTAGAGGCGTTCGGTGGTCATCTCATGAGCGATCTGGGGGTAGAAGTCGTCAATCGGTGGCACATCTGTGAGGCTTTCGTCGACATGAGGTGGGGCAGGCGCGGACAAGGAGGACGCCTCCGGACTGGCAACGGGAGCAGGGACCAGCACAGCGACGCGAGCAGCGGACGTGGAGGGAGAGACATCGTGGGTGTGAGGCCTGTGAGGTGCCGAGTCTGGATGGTGGCTAGCAACGTTGCACATGGGATAAGAGAACGGATATGACAGAGGCCCATCTACCGGGACAGAATCGGTCACTTGATGTAGAGCGATGTAGACGTTTCGAATCGGTCGGAGGATAAACCGCGCCGTCCGCCAACTGTAGTCGTTCTGCACTTTGAGAACGATTTGATTCCAGAGAGAACAGAACTCGTGCTGCAGATCGTGTGACGTATCTTGTACATTAAATTTCGAAGCTGCTTCTAGAATTTCCGAGAACTCTTCCTCTGGCCAGGGCCCTTCCCAGAAATGGCCAAATTGCTGGCGAGTGATGTGAATCAAGATGGCAAGCGACAGGCTATCACCGTGCGCAGCATAGCCTCGGAGGACGGGTTCTTGGATGCCCAGTTCACGGGAGGCGAGAATAAACCAAGAGTCATCGCGCCTTTGCACTTTCGCGACGGTCATGCAGACCGCAGCTGCCATGTTGGTATTGCTGCCCCCGTTCTCAGTCCCATCCTCTCATAATCTGCGCAATTTCGGTGAACATCAGACCACTATATTGGTATCTGGACAAAATCTTGTCAAAGACACGAAATACCCTGGGAGTGTGTGCCGGATCAGAAGCCTTCACGCAGATGATAGCCCTCCTGTCTTTGACATGCTCAGGTAGCAAATCGGATGAGAAAGTGACGTCCAACAACCCCATTAATCCCGCCGAAAGCTTCTCCTTTTGCTCTTCAGTGAGACCAGGTAGAGGATCGTCGACGACTTTCGAACTGCGGAATCCAGGTAAGCCGGAAAAGAAGCGCTCCAGTTCGTGATCTTCGTCCAAACTATCGAAAGTCCACATCAAGCCACGAGCGTCAATCTCTGATGGTAAATCCAGAGCAGTCTCTTCGGCTGTCCTCTGCATGCCCTGTACAAGCATTTTGCGATATCTTCCCTCCAGGGATTGAAAGCGAAAGAAGGATTGACCACTAAAATAGTCCAACCAAGTGAGCCTCCGAAGAGCCCGAAAAATGAGATATGATATCCCGGTGACAATGTGCCGCGCCGGTAATGAGAGTGGGGTGTGGTACGGACTGTCATGACGAAAGATCGGGACGAATGTAACGCAGCCGTACAGAGCAGTGCAAACGCCGATCCACGATAGCACCGACTTGAAAATCGTCAGATTAACGTTCCATAGGAACACAGATATGCCGGAAAAGAATAGGAATAGGGAGACATGCAGCAGTGTTGGCAACGCTTCAACTGCCCATGGAAGGAGAAACTTGTCGACACCTTCGAAAAAGAACGCACGGATACGAGCTCGCTTGTGTGGACTGTAACGTGGCTGAGTGACCCTGAGGTATCTTCGTGCCCACTGCTGAAGCAACGTCGCGAGCAAAGCACAACTGATACTGATGACCAAGCTCAAGAACAAAAGTGTGTTCACCCAAACGGCATAACTTGGTGGAAAAAATGGGGGTGGGGAAGCAGGGAGGGAACTCGAAGTGGATCGATTTGGGTCGGCGAGAGTCTGATAGATGTTTGCGAGGTAGAAGTTGGAAGTGTCCTGAGGGTTTGGTCGAACGTCCTGAATGGTTACCGAGATCAAGGACGCGACAGCAGCAGAGAATAAACCCGTCTATGAGAAATGTGTGAAGCAGTGAATAGCATTAGAAGATAGCGACGCACAAAGATGAGAATACCATCGGCATCCGCTTTCCATCCTTCGACCATCTTCTTGTCTTCTTCCGTCGCCATTTCGAGATACATGGAGAAAATAGGCCCAGAACCATCGACAAAGTTAGACACCCCCCGTGGTTCTTGAGTCGGCGCCGACTGGGGTGGATACGGGTGGTCAACTTGGAGGTGACAATGGCGGGTGAGAACGATGGAGCCAAGTGGGAGTAATGTAGTACTACCTCTGCCCGGGCCTGTGTCTGGCCCTGTCACATTGACACTCTCGAGAGCTTGGGACATTGAAGATTCCGGAATAAGTCGATTATGAAGCGGCCAGCTGCAATGAACGGGGTCAGCCGAATTACAAGCGCTCGATTGATTGATGCTCAGCTCAATACTGTTTGGTCCTGTTGTGCCGAGGTTTACTGCCACACGAAACAAACAGACGCCGTCAACATTCACAGAGGGAACTTTTGAGGACTCTGGTGTGTGCATTTAATTTTTTTCTGCGTCTAATTAATGACGGAGTACGAGTCTCCGACCACAGGGTGCAGTGAGTAGACCAGAACCAGAATAATGTGCACCTTTGATCCAATCGATTCGGCAGAGCTCGTAGTCGAAGAAGGTTAGCCCGGCGATGCTGCGCGGCGAATAGATGCCCTTTCGTCGTATTTGGGGATATCAAGAGGCTAGACCTAAGAGAGGGCACTGACCGTGCGTGCATAAGTTTTTTTTTTCCTCAATGCATTCGTTGCACTGCCGTCTCGCAACGGAGCTTGATGCTTCTCATTGAAGGATTCCTCAACCTTTCATGCACCCACATATTATCAAACTGGCCGATCTATTCTCCAGAAGCCCTATCGTCACACCCACGATCAAATACTGCATATCCGATTCCTGCCTTATTGTTCGTTCACTCAATGAATCAACACACTCCCACAACGACATTCCTTACGTCTCCAGGTCGACAACACGCTCCTGGACCTCGCCAGCATAACCACGAGTCTCACGTGCTGCAGATCTCCCCTCCTGTCTAGTGTCGAGAAATGGCCGAAAGAGAGGGAGACCAGAGAACAGCGCTTGCTTGGAGCACCTTGTCGACACCTTTAGCAGAGCGGGGCAGCCGTACGTCCGCTGCCTCTCTCCGCTTCGCTCTCCGTGCAGTGACACGACCTCCAACTACAAACCCGCGTCCATCCCGTCGCTAGAACTCGCGTCGCCGGAAACCCAATCTGTCGCGCTCAACGCGATCGCCACGGCCCTGTCCGACCCGGCCATGTGCGACTTTGACCCGCTTTTACAGCTCGACGCGGTCCTCGCTGACGCAAGCGTACTTGCTCTTTGCGCTCTTCCAGATACTTCCGAGTGGCGGGCTAGACGACCTCCTCATCAGGCACCACCCACACGAACATCACCGGGGAATACGGTACGTGTCTACGCTGAGTCACCAACAGTTGGCCTTCCCCCCGCACCTCTACCAAACCCCTTTCTTTATCCCTTACTGACGAATGACTCCGTATTGACGCTGTCATGAATAAAAGCGATCTGCGCTGGATTATTAATGGCCGATCTTGCGCGACCTGCGCACGTTGCGTGCACATTTGGTCCGCAGCAGTGAGCGCCGTTGGTCAAACCCCTCGCAGGCGTGCTCGACGTCGTCGCTTTAGCCCTGTGTCGTATCGAGGTTGAAGGAGCACCATCTCAGCCGTCATGTCTTCTCCAGCACGTCACCGAGGTTATAGTGGCCATGATTCATCGACGAATAGACCAGTTAAAGAAGCGGGGAGCGCCAACCAGGAGAAAGGATACAGCGCTTCTCCTTAAAGTAAGTGTAGCCAATCGCAGCCTCTAATCTCAACACACAGCCAAGGGCGAGTAGACACGCCTGTACTCTCACCACACGGTATCAAGCCGCAAGGCGTCTGCCTTCCAGCTTTCAGCAAACTTCTTGTCCTCTTCCACAGCCATTTCCAAATACATTGGGAAAATGGGCCCGGAGCCACCGACAAAATAAGATACACCCTGCGGTGCTCGATTCTGCGCCGACTGGGGTGGATACCAATTTCGGCAGCAGGGGTAGATGAGAACGGCGAGGATAGAGTCATGCGGGAGCAAGGTACCTGTACTAAATCCTGCATGGCTTCGTGAGGACCTCGGGACATCGAAGGCCTTGAAACTTACTATAGCTTGTGGTCTATGATGATGTGTTGAAGTGGGTTCACGCTTACTTAATCTGCGAGCGGGTGAACCATCGCAGCAGAATTCGAAATTGTTTTGAGACACGACGCTGCACTGTATTCTTCTGCTAAGAAGCACCAAAACGGACGCTGTTACATCGTTTGCAGAAGGACCTTTCGACGTGTTTGCCAATTGTGCTCTGCCCCTAATTCAGGTGCTGAGCTCATGTTACAGTGCACTGACCCGATGTCCAAATATATGCGACATAAGCTCGTTGTCGAAGAGGGTCATAGTCTTCTATCTTATGATGTTAGAGAGGCTTCTCTGTCGTATTTGGAGATGTCGAGGGCTGGGCGACGGCACTGACCGCGGTGCGTGCCAATCTTTTTCCTTGCCGCTTCGTCTCACGAGTCGAGTCACGACCATCTCAACAGATCGAAGGCTGCATTTTATAAGTTACGTCTATCTATGAAACCTATGGCCAATCGATCCTCCAGGAGCGAAAAGGTTTCCTCTTGTCTATCGCTACATCCTCGATCGCCGAGTCCGCGATCAAGTACCGCGCGTACGTCTCTACCTCGTTATGCCAGTGACGCCTCATACCTATCCCCATTTCTCCATTAAGGCTTGATGCACTTCAACACGCTCCCACGGCAATCGATTATCTGTCTCCCAGTCTACAACGCACCCCTAGACTCCGCAAGTACAAACAATGAGCTACACGTGCTGCGGGTCTCCCGCGCCGACGTCGAGGGAGTGTCAGAGATGAGCGCTTTCATTTCGACGTCGTTTCCAAAGCGGGGCAGCCGTACTACTTCCTCTACCCACATCCGCGTCACCTGCTGACGTGCTCCGCTCTCCGTGCAGGACAAGGCCAAGCAATACACTGGCAAGCTCGCGCAAGTCCGCTCGCTAGACCTGGCGCTAGGCCCCGCATCGCGGGTGACACAGCTCGTCGAGCTCAACGCAATCGCCACAGCCCTGTTCGACCCGTCCATTTTCTACTTGACCAGCTCTTCAGGTCCGACGCTACCCTGATTGCACAAGCGCCACTCTTCGCGCTCCTCCGGCCGTTCTTGAGTGGCGGGCTGGACAAACGTGCCTGGAAGCAAATACGTGCACCACCGGGAATTCGGGAGGTGTCCGCGACCCACGCGGGTCATCGACGGTAGCTTTCCATCCTTCCCCCTACCAATCTCATTTCATTTCATCTTTGAGAAGGACCCCATTGATGTTATTGTCAATAAAAATTGATCTGCGCTGGCTTCTTAGCCACTGAACCTACGCAGACGTTGCGCGCATATCCACTGGCAGTCAACAGAAGTGTGCGCGGTTGGTGCGCGGTTGGTCACTGGTCAGGCGCCTCGCGGAGACCATAGCGGGTTTGGATCACGGGCGTTCCCGACGTCGTCTCTTTCGCCCTGCGCTGTAAAGGGGCAGTCATAGCGGCGGCGGCACCGGCAGCGAAGCAGTCCGAGACTCCTGCAGTGGGATGGGGTCCCCACGTAAGTTTCGAGCGCATACAAAGATCCGCCGTCCTTGATGTCGACGTTGGACATGGACGCCCATACTGACGACGGGCTGGCCTCATATACATATTATGGATGCGGTACCCAGAGTGATACTCGCTTGATTATTGCATCGAGGCGTCCGAAGTGTGGTCGTGTTATTGATCCCTGTCCCGTCAATCTTTTCCGGCTATTCTCGGCAACCGTAATGGCCATTCATGGGTTGATGGGTCGAAGACCTGCGTTTACTAAGCATTGTAGCGAGTAATAAACTTCGACCCGAGGGGAAGCGTAGATAGGAAACAGGAAACATGATTGAGACGGACACAGACACGGAGACACGGACACGGATGCAGACGGAGGTTGTTAACGCAAAGGACTTAATAGTAGCAGCCGTGATGGGGTGTGACCTAATCCGTACAAGCAAAATTCAACACTGTACGAACAAACAGATTGCCATAGTAGTTCTATCTCCTAGGAGCCAATACAACTAATCCAACTACTTCCGTGGACGAAATCAGAAAGATCTAAGCGGGTTTGGTGTTCGGCAGCGACCCAAATATTACACGGCCGATAAAGACCTGTCCTGTGCGCTGGTGGGACCCACATTAAAAGTTCGCGCTTATCACCACGAATCCATCCGTCCTTGTTTATCACAGACTGGTCCGTAAAGTAGACCTGTGCGGTAGCTATCGGGATTTCTGTCGTAGCATCCAACAAATGGATGGACTTATCTCCTGATGAGGCGATCCACTGGTCATCCGATGAGGTCCATGAGGATGCTACAGACCATATCGAATCTGTCTCAGGCTCTCCAGAAAATGGGGGTGTCCCTGTACCTCCCATCGTGGCGTTCCACACACGAATTGCTCCATCTTCCGAGCCTGAGACGATCCGCTGGCCATCCGGAGAAAATCCCACAGAGTTGACCGGTCCCGTGTGCCCAGAAAATGGGCCTGCCTCCGCGTCTCCCGTCGTGATGTTCCACACACATATTGTTCCACCTTTCGAGCCTGTGACAATCCGCTGGCCATCCCGTGAGAATCCCACAGACCGGATCGGTCCCGTGTGCCCAGAAAATATGTCTGCCTCCGCGTCTCCCGTCGTGGCGTTCCACACACGAATGTCATCGAAAGAGCCTGAGACGATCCACTGGCCATCTGGGGAGAATCCCACAAACCAGACCCAATATGGGTGCCCAGAGAAGGGGTAGTACTGTACTGCATTTCTCTCAACGTATTATTACAAGGTATGGACGCTTAGGATTAGGATAATGGGAATATAGGATATGTGAGTGAGTAAAACGTGTGCGCGGGCAGTGTCTGTACAACTGTACAACAAGACAACGCCTAACTCAGTATCTGCGCACACAAACGGCAGAGACTAGTATATTCACCTGTACAACAAGACAACGCCTAACTGGGGCGGATGAGTACAGGCTAGACAGATGTAGAGTACCAATAAACATACCTCAGTATCTGCGCACACAAACGGCAGAGACTGAGGTACTACGCTACGAAACGGAGACGCTTTATACTAAAAGGCGTACAGTAACAAAAGGGGGCATCAAGCCCATGGAACCACATGACATAACTGATCGAGGCAGAAAGTCAGAGATACGGAATACGTAGACATCGCGCGGGTTTGCACGACGTCACCTCAACAATCGAATATACGAGCGGTATAGTAACGGGAACGAATCATCGAGTGATCAACTCACTTAAGTTACGAAACTAAATCTCACTTGAACTCTCCAACACGTATGCCAGCGTCGCCTACTACAATGGAAAGCGTCAAAAACATACGCTTGTGCTTGTCTGCAAAGAAGATCATTTCGTTTCGATGACCAAGTACGTGTCTGCCAATTGTGCTCTGCATCTAATTCAAGCACCGAGCTCGCAGGGTACATCTTGCTAAGTAGACGATGTCCAATTCTATTCGACAGGAGCTCGTGGTCGATGACGTTGCGCAGTAAAGAGAGGCTTTCTCTTTTACATTTGCGGATGTCGAGGGGCTAGGCGATGGCACTCATCGCACTGCGTGCCTTTCCCTTTAACCATTTCGCAACAGAGATTCTTTGGCCTTCTGTAACTAAACGAAAAAGTGACGCCTTGCCTATCTCGACCGCAGAGTCTGCGACGTACCACGTCTGTCTCCGCTTCGCTATGATGCTTCCTACTTATCCCCAATTGCTCATTCATTAAAGCTTGACGCCCTTCCTACGACAAATCGGCTCACCGTCTCCCAGTCTACGATGTTTTCCTAAACTCCGTCGGCACGAACGACGAGCTGCACGTGCTGCAGGTCTCCCACATCGACATCGAGGGACCTCTTGCCTATCGTTATATCCTCGCCCGCCGAGTCCGCGATTAAGTACGCGCGTGCGTCTCTGCCCCGCTATGATGCCCTCCTAATCCATTAAGGCTTGGCGCACTTCAACACGCTCCCACGACAATCGACTCCGTCTCCTGGTCTACAACATGCTCCTAGACTCCGCAAGCACAGACGATGGGTTTTACATGCTGCAGGTCTCTCGCGCCGACATCGAGGGAGAGGGGGGTCAGAGATAAGCACTTTCTTGTCAACGTCGTTTCCGAAGCGGAGCGGCCGTACGCCCTCTGCCCCTCTCTCCGCTTCACCTGCTGACCCGCTTCGCTCTCTGTGCAGGACAAGGCCTAATACCACAAGCTCGCGCAAGTCCGCTACCTAGACCCCGCATCGCAGGTGACACAGCTTGTCGAGGTTGACGCAATCGCCACCCTGTCAGACCCGTCCATCTTCGACTTGGCCAACCCTTCAATCCCGATACTGTCCTTTTCTGCACAAGCGCTGCTCTGGACGTTCTCAAGTGGCGGGCCGGACGACCTGCGCGCCTGGCAGCAAGCGCATGTACCACCGGGGAATTCGGCACGTGACCGCGAGCCTAAGGCCGACTCTCGTCTTCCTCCTGTTCGGTCATCATCACTTGGCACGTCATAACTTTAAGTTGCAACAAAATGATGTCCAGAAATAGGAATAAAGAAAGGCTTCTGAAAGAAAAACCGCATCTCCGAGCCCTCCTAAATAGTCGTGAGCGTGCGCGGCAAATATATCGAGTCCGGGCGCAGACGCAATCGAAGCCGAGGAGATAGAGATGTTACCTGGGTGTGCGCAGAGCAGTGGCTTCCGCGTCACTACCAGGTACGCTCATCAGCCTCCTCGTTCACATTTTCCTACTCTACTCGAGTTTACACGTTTTCGCCACAGTATTTATACCTTGTAATAGGATGGTATATACAGACGTGAAAGTGTTGAATTGTATCGGTATAATGATATCGACAACCCAGCAGGAATATATACCCTGTTGCGCACGTACGTCCAAGAGAAGGGGACGGACGCGTCAAACGATATCATACGGGCAATGTGAAGAATGCGGAATATGATCTCCTGTACGCTCTGTATTTGGTTCCCGCAGTGAAGGACCCACAATAGCTACGTCAGAGTGAGTAACCAATGGCAGTGACGAGGATTGAAGTAGATGATCTAGGGTCATAGTGTTTGCGTGGATTGTGAGGCTCACCGAGGGTACGTCAAGAGCGTCGTTTTCCTTGTGAGAACCAGGTTTCGGGCCACCATCGTCCTCGGTAGCAACACTCGGATTGGGTGCAGAGGTCGGCCGTGGAGGGCTCCTGGGAGCAGTGGTAACGTTTAACGAGCGATGAGATTCTGGGAAAGATGGTGAGAGGTCGGAGCGGGTCATGGGCAGGTGTGAAGACAACGGCGCACCTGTAGGAAGAATATTGTCGAGAACTGGACTGGAGGAAGCTGAATATGGGAGGTCTGATGGATCGGAATGCGTCAGGAGGTCTGAATTGTGCTGGAGAGCAACGGCAGTGGTGGAGGAAAGATGAAAGGCGGATGTCGAAGTTGCAGAGGTAGTAGGGTGGGGTATTATTATACCAGGGGCGACAAATGCATCGGCGGTCGCCGGATCTGGTGAGGTGGCAGGAATGCGAAGGCTCTCGGTAGTCGTCTGATGAGCAGGGTGGAAGTTGTCAAGCAGTGGCACGTCCATGGGGCTTTCGACGACACGACGTGGGGAGGGTACGGACGAGGAAGGCGCATCGGGGCTGGCAAGGGAAGCAGGGACTGGCGCAGCGTTATCACCCGGGGCAGTGCGAGTAAGGGTCACAGGGGAAGAGTCATCATGAACATGGCCAACGACGTTGCACACCGGATACGAGGATGTCTGAAACAGAATGGGATCCCATTTGTCCGTGGAGGCGGAGAATCGTGTTGGCGCGGAATCGGTATCTTGATGCAGAAAGACGTAAATGTCGCGAATCGGTCTGAGGATGTACTCCGTGATCGCAGGATCGCTGTGGTTCTGCGCTTTGAGAACGATTTGATTCCAAAGAGTACAGAACTCGTGCTGCAGATCGTGTGACGTATCTTGTACATTGAATTTGGAAGCCGCTTCTAGAATTACCGAGAACTCGTACCACGGCCAGTGCCGTTCCCTGAGACGATTAAATTGCTGGCGAACGACGTGATTTAAGATAGCAAGTGACAGGCTGTCACCGTGTGCGGCATATTCTCGGAGGACGGGTTCTTGAGCGCCCAGTTCACCGGAGGCGAGGGTAAACCAAGAGTCATCACGCTGTTGCACTCTTGCGATAGTCTTGCATATCGTGGCTACCAAACCAGTATTGTCGCCCCAGTTGTCGCCCCATCCGTTCATAATCTGCACAATTTCGGCGGTCATCGGACCACTATATTTGCATCTGGACAAAATCTTGTCAAAGACACAAAATACCCCGGGAATGTGCGCGGGATCGGAAGCCTTCGCGCAGATGATGGCCCTCCTGTCTTTGACATGCGCAGGTAGCGAATCGGATGAGAAAGTGACGTTCAACAACGCCATTAATCCTACTAAAAGCTTCTCCTTTTGCTCTTCGGTGAGACCGGGCAGTGGATCGGCGACGAATTTTGAGCTGCGGAAGCCGGGTAAGCTGGAAAAGAAGCGCTCCAGTTCGTGGTCTTCGTCCAAACTGTCGAATGTCCACAGAAATGCGCGAGTGTCGATCTCTGAAGGTGAACTCAGTGCAGTTTTCTCAACCGTCTTCCGCATGCCCTGCAAGAGCAATTTGCGATAACTTTCCTTCAATGATCCAAAGCGATCGTAGACTTTACCAGTCAAGCGATCAAGAGAAGAGGGCCCAAAACAAAAGCACGGAAAACACAGGGGCGTGAAAAGGGTAAACCACCGAAGGAGCCAAAACACGACAAATGGTGTTCCAGTAATCAGGTGCCACGCTGGTAAGGAAAGTGGGGTATGATATGGGCTGTCATGACGAAAGATTGGGACAAACGTGATGCATCCGTACAGAGCAGTGCAAATCCCGACCCATGACACCACCGACTTGAAAATCGTCAGATCAACGTTCCATAAGAACACAGATACGCCAGCAAAGAATGAGAACACGGAAACGTGCAGCAGTGACGGCAACGCTTCAACTGCCCACGGAAGGAGAAACTTGTCGACGCCTTCGAAAAAGAACGCACGGATCCTCGCTCGCTTGTGCTGGCTGTAACGTGGCTGAGTAACCTTAAGGTAGCTTCTTGACCACTGCTGAAGTAACGTCGCGAGTAGAGCACAGCTGATACTGATGACCAAGCTCAAAAACAAGAGCGTGTTCACCCAAACGGCATATTTTGGTGGAGAAAATGGGGGCGGGGAAGTAGGGAGGGAACTAGAAATGGTGGATCGATTAGGGTCGGCGAGAGTCTGATAGATGTTTGCGAGGTAGAAGTTGGAAGTGTCCTGAGGGTTTGGTCGAACGTCCTGAATGGTTACCGAGATCAAGGATGCGACAGCAGCAGAGAATAAACCAGTCTATGAGAGATGAATGTGAGGTATTGCATCGTATTAGAGGATAGGGACGCACAAAGATGAGAATGCCATCAGCGTCCGCTTTCCATCCTTCGACCATCTTCTTGTCTTCTTCTGTCGCCATTTCGAGATACATGGAGAAAATAGGCCCGGAGCCATCGACGAAGTTAGACACCCCCCGTGGTTCTTGAGTCGGCGCCAACTGGGGTGGATACAGGTTGTCACCTGTGGAAGCGGGTGAGAACGGTGATGATGAAGCCAAGGGTAGTACTAACCTCTGCCCGGGCCTATATATCCCCCGGTCACATTGACGCTATCGAGAGTATGAGACATGATGAAGATTCGAAGAGTACTCCGACAGTGGGTGTGACTACTCCCGGCTAGTTGTTTGGCCTTGTTGTGCTGACGTTTACGTTTACAGTCCGCAACCGCCAGGCGAAATGGCAAAAACGGACGCCATCGCAACCAGGTGCGTGCATTTCTTCGTGCATTTAGTTTTGTTCTGCGTCTAATTAATGGTGGAGTACAGGTCGCCGAGCTCGCAGGGCACCTCGCTGAGTAGGCCAGAACCAGAACGTACACCTTTAGTCTAATCGATTGGCAGAGATGTTGCGCGGCGAAGAGATGTCCCTTCTGTTGTATTCGGGGATACCAAGAGCCTAAGAGGGCACTGAGCGCGGTGTGCATGAATTAATTTTTTCTCCTCGACGCTTTCGTTGCACTGTCGACTTGCAACAGAGATTCAAACTTATTATTAATGCGCCCACATATTAACATTTCGGACATTTCTTAGCCCTCATTTCTTATCCGCTTAATGCGAACTTCTTCAAACGCTTCTACGACGACATGCCCTCCGTCTCCAGGTCGACAGCGCGCTGCTGAACTTCGCCAGCGTAATTCATGCGTTATACTTGCTGCAGATCTCCCCTCCCGTCTAGTATCGAGAAGTGGCCGAAGGAGACGGTGACCAGAGAAGAACGCTTGTTTGGAGTATCTTGTCGACACCTTTAGCAGATCAGGGCAGCCGTACATCCACCCCTTCGCCCACTGACGCGCTTCGCTTTCCGTGCAGTGACACGGCCTACAACGACACACCCTGCACGCATCTTACCGCTAGATCCCGCATCGCCGGCGACACAGCCTGTCGCGCTCGACGCAATCACCACGGCCCTGTTCGATCCGATAATCTTCAACTTCAACGCTTTTACAGCTCAACGCGGTCCTCGCTGCGCTAGCGTGCTCGCTTTTCGCGGTCCTCCGAATATTTCCAAGTGGCGGGCTCGACGACCTACACCAACATCACTGGGGAATATGGTACGTGTCCGAGTCTACACTGAGTCAAAGAAAAGATTGAGACTGTCACATTTCCCCACACTATTCGAGTTTACACAAAGGTATTTGTGTACCGCGTAATAGGATACTGTATATGCACAAAACGAGAAAAAGTATCGGTGTGTTGGTATCGAAAACCCAACAGAATATATACCATGTCGCACTCAATGAGATTGGGGGACACGTTAAATGATATCATACTGGCGATGTGGAGGATGCGGCACGTGATCTCCTGTACGCTCAGTATTTGGTTCCGAAGCGGAGGACCCGCGGTGGCTGCGTCCGAGTCAATAACCGACGGCAGTGACCGGGATTGCGGTGGAAGATCTAGGGTGGCACAGCGTTTGCGTAGATCGCGCGATTCACCGAGGGGGGGTCAAGAGCGTCCTGTTCCTTGCGTAAACCGGGCTACCATCGTCCACGATCGCAGCACCTAGATCAGGTGCAGACGTCGACCCAGGAGAGGCGCTGGGAGCAGTAGTAACTATCATCGAGTGATGGGATTCTGGGTAAGACAATGAGAGGCCGGATCGAGTGATAGGCGAGCGTGAGGGTAGCGGCGGGCCTGTAGGAAGTACATTGTCGAGAACTGTATTAGAAGCGGAAGATGGGAGGTTTGGTGCATCGGAAGGCGTCAAGTGGTCTGTATTGTGCTGGAAGGCAACGGGAGCGGGTGGAGAAGTAGGGAAAAGAAGAAGGGACGCGGAAATTTCGGGAGTAGGGCGGGGCATTGATTTACCCAAGTTGTCAATGTCCCGTATTACACTGGCGATGGCTGCATCTTGTGAAGTGATAGGAATGCGGAGGCTTTCGATAGTTGTCGGATGAGTGTCAAGCGGTGGAACATCCGTGAGGCTTTCGACGACACGAAGTGGGGAGGGTACGGACGAGGAAGGCGTATCGGGGTTGGCAAGGGAAGCAGGGAACAGCGCAGCGTTATCATCCAGGGCAGTGCGAGCAAAGGTCACAAAGGAAGAGTCGTCATGAACATGGCCAACGACGTTGCACACTGGATACGAGGATGGATTCCACAGAATGGGATCCCATTTGTCCGTGGAGGCGGAGAATCGTGTTGGCGCGGAATCGGTATCTTGATGCAGAGAGACGTAAATGTCGCGAATCTGTCTGAGGATAAGGGACGCCATCTTCCGACTGTTTGCGTTTTGCGCTTCGAGAACGATTTGATTCCAGAGAGCACAAAACTCGTGCTGCAGATCAGGCGACGTATCTTGTGCATTGAATTTTGACGCTGCTTCTAGAATTTCTGAGAACTTGTACTCTGGCCAGGCCGCTTCCCCGAAATGAGTAAATTGCTGGCGAGTGACGTGAATCAAGATTGCAAGTGACAGGCTGTCACCGCGTGCGGCGTAGTCACGGAGGACAGACCCTTGGACGCCCAGTTCACGGGAGGCGAGGATAAACCAAGAGTCATCGCGCCTTTGAGCTCTTGCGATAATCATGCAGACCAAGGCTACCAAATTAGTATTATTGCCCCACCCACTCATGATCTGCACCAGCTCGGTGGACATCGGGCCACTATATTGGCATCTGAGCAAAATCTCGTCAAAAACACCAAATGCGGGAATGTGTGCTGGATCGAAAGCCTTCGCGCAGATGATGGCCCTCCGGTCTTTGACAGGCTCGGGTAGTAAATTTGACGAGAAAGTGACGTCCAACAACCACATTAATGTCGTTGAAAGCCTCCACTTTTGCTCTCTAGTGAGACGGGGCACGGGATCGTCGACGACTTTTGAGCTGCGGAAGCCAGGTAAGCCAGAAAAGAAACGTTCAAATTCGTGGTCTTCGTCCAAGCTGTCGAAGGTCCACAGAAAGGCGCGAGTATCGATCCCTGATGGTGCATTCAAAGCAGTTTCCTCGGCCGTCCTCTGCATGCCCTGTACAAGCAGTTTGCGATATCTTTCCTTCAGGGATCGAAAGCGAAGGTAGGATTCACCACTAAAATAGTCTAACATTGTGAGCCTCCGAAGAGCCCTAGAAATGACATATGATATCCCAGTGATAATGTGCCATGCTGGTATTGAGAGTGGGGTGTGGTATGGGCTGTCATGGTGGAAGATTGGGACGAACGTGATGCACCCGTACAGAGCGGTGCAAACGCAGATCCACGACACCACCGACTTGAAAATCGTCAGATTAACGTTCCATAGGAACACCGATATGCCGGCAAAGAACAGGAACAGGGAAACGTGCAGCAGTGTCGGTAATGCTTCAACCGCCCACGGAACGAAAAATCTCTCGATACCTTCGAAAAAGAACGCACGAATCCTCGCTCGCTTGTGCTGGCTGTAACGGGGCTGAGTAGCCTTGAGATATCTTCGAGCCCACTGCTGAAGCAACGTCGCGAGTAGAGCACAACTGATACTGATTACCAAGCTCAAGAACAAAAATGCGTTCACCCAAACTGCGTAGGTTGGTGGAGAAAATGGGGGTGGGGAAGTGGGGAGGGAACTCGCAGTATTTGGGTCAGCGAGAGTCTGATAGATATTTGCGAGGTAGAAATTGGAAGTGTCCTGTGGATTTGGCCGAATGTCCTGAATTGACACCGAGATCAACGAAGCGACAGCAGCAGAGAATAAACCAGTCTTTGGTCGATGAGGCAATGTAAAACATGGGATTAGAAGATGGAGACCTACAAAGACGAGGATCCCTTCAGCGTCCGCTTTCCATCCTTCGACCATCTTCTTGTCCTCTTCCGTCGCCATTTCTAGATACATTGAGAAAATAGGCCCAGACCCGTCGACAAAGTTGGACATTTCCCGTGGTTGCTGAGTTGGCGCCGACTGGGGTGGGTACTGGTAGTTACCTATGTGGCCGGTGAGAGCGGTGAGGATAGAGCAAAGTTGGAGTAAGGTACCTCTGTCCAGGCCCATATGGGCCATATCTGCCCCGGTTACATCGAGAATAGCTTGAGACATTGAACACTTTGGCGTGAGTCAATGTGGGAGGGTAGAACGTGTTGAAAGGAGTGGCTGCTCTTAGCCAGTTGTAGAGCACCACGAGGCGGGCCGCAAGGTGATACTATTTGGCTTTGTTGTGTCGAGGTCCGCATCCGATCCGCAACCGCTATTGTACAAGAAATAGCTAACTCACAGGGTGCATTTCGTTGGGTAGCCTAGAACCGGAAAGTGCATCTTATGCTTGGCTATCCGCCAGGCCAGTGCCAGTGCACGCAGAGGCTTCCGTGTAACTTCAACTTCCAAGCACTCTCGTCGACCTGCAGTGCCCAGAGCGCTCAAAGCTAAAGGTTGAGATCTTTGAGACCCCCCAGTGCGGCAGTGGCCAGTCCCTCATACCTCCTGCGCCACCTGCACCTCGAATCGTATTTTAAGGCATTGTCGGCACCTCTCCGCAACCGTCTACTGCCATCTATCCAATGTTAAGCAGCTGACCGTCGCCCGATGGCGCATGGATCGCGTTATGCAACTGATTCTCGTTCCTGGACCCGATCAGGACATCCCGACTTACGATACACTATTCCAAGCTTCCCGAGTCCCGCCGCTACGCCATCTCAGGATACTCCCCTAGATTAGAAACTTCGACCTTCCCGTGGCCGGCTTGCCACCAGATGACCTCCTCCCCGAGTCAGCCTTCCGTTCATTCGGTCACTTCTTCGCGAGTCCTGTTTGTGGGCCCACAGATCTCGCAGGGGGATTAGCAGATGAGGACGATGGTGTTGTTGGAGACGAAGGTGCGTCTCACGATGTGGCTGGTTGAGTACAGCTCTCACTCCGAACTTCCGTCCTTTCGATTTGCTGGGTTTGAGTGTCGGGTACGGAACATTGTCCTAGTCGTTGGAGGGTAGAACCGCATCGGCATTTTCCCACGCCCTCTCAGGCCTAATCCGGACCCGCCCCCTTCAGCAATGTCCTACCTCGCGTTGCGTTCAGCTTGAAAATTTGACCGTGGACCCCCTACGACGTGCACCGCACTTCTGGTGTGATTAATAAGCCTCTGCGGCGCTCAGTAACACCCACACGCACGTTCGTAACCCATCAAAAGCGCCTACACCATCGCTCCATAGCTCTTCTCCTCGTCGCGCCGTGTCGCCCTCTTGCCACATATTCTCTGCTTCATGTCCAACCCTCCGACAACTGAGGTCCTGCTCCCCACTCACGCGCACGGGCTCCCGCACCACGCATCGACCCCGGCATTGGCACCGGCGTGCGCGTCGTGCTGCACCTACTTTTTCACTGCGTGTACTCAGCAACCCCCATCGCCACGCCTACGCACTCGAATGAGATGCGCACAGCGCTATTCCACCTCACCACACGCTTTGGCCCATGCTATTGTAGCACTCCCAGCCCTGCCACGTGCGCTGCCTCATGTGCCTGTAGGCGCCAGAGGCATTTAGTTCAGAGTTGCATATACTTCATTGTCGGTAGACACGGCATCTTCTTCCCGAGTCTCGTCAGTTGTGATGCCTCTCACTGACTTGCTCCCATCCTCGACTCCCCACTTGTCCCGACCCGTTTAAGGCACTCTGCGTAGATATCTTTCGTACGGATAAGAAAGCACCTTATCTGTCTCCCACTACTCCTAGTTCATCTGGCCGTGTAAATTTGTCCACGTAGCAATTCACCACCGTCCCCGGAGTCAGTATGATGCGGCAAGCATGCATGCCTAACCAATCTGTTTACCTTAGCTACCACAATGATTTGCTTTACCATATGCTTCGACGGGGTTGCAGCATGTCCTCTCATGCTCTACTTTGCTCGAGGTTACCCCAGATTTTGCGGTACATTCGTATCTTATAGGTACGAGGTCATACATCAGAAAATTTCAAGACAAGAGTACGATGACGATGATATCGGGGTACCAACAAAGAATAGATAGACTACCAGATTGATGCGTTACACGATATCGTACTCATACGATGGATGCGGAGAATGATCTCCTGTATGTTCGACATCAAGAGATCGCGGTGAAGGATCCGCGGTGGCTATATCAGTAATTGACAACGGTGACGGCGACTGCGGTGGAAGACCTGGGGCGGCCATAGTATTTTCCTGAATCGTCGAAGGGGAGTCATGAGCGGCTCTTTCCTTGTGCAACGCAACTGTCGCGCTGCCCTCTCCCTCAGCAGAAGCGTCCATATCAGGTGCAGATGATAGCCGTGGATGAGATGGGCTGGGAGCAGTGGGAACAAGCATCGACGAATGAGATTCTGGTGAAGGCGCGTGGTCAGGTCCGGTCACGGGAGAGTCTAGAGATGATAACGGACCTATCTGGAACATATTGTTGAGAACCAAAGAGGGGGAAGGCAGCGATGGAACGTCTGGAACGTCCAAGGAAGTGCGGCGGCCTGTGGTATGCTGAACGGCGACGGCACCAGGTAGGGAGGTTTGGGACATTGAGGTAGGAGGGGGAGATGCCGAAGGTTCCTGAGTAGAGAGGTGTATCGTTCCTGCGGAGGTGCCAACGCCGTCTTTTATCACACGAGCTGTGATTCGATGTTGGGAACTGGATGTAATGCGGACGTTTTCAATGGCTGTATGATGAGCGCGGTGGAATGACCACGGAACATATATATCGTTGTCAAGCGGTATCACATCCGTGAGATTTTCGTTGACATGATATGGGGCGGGTATGGAAAAGGAAGGCGCATCGGAACGGGAAGTATGAGCCGTAGCAGCGTTATCATGTGGGGCAGTGAGAGCAAGGCCTGTGGAGGCAGGGTCGTCGTGGATGTGATGTGTCGAGTCTGGATGGTGGTCAGCGACGCTGCACCGTGGAAACATGGATGGTTTCTGCCCAGAAAAGATAATGCCACCGAACATTTCGCCAGGGGAGGGGATGGTCCGTGTTAAAGCAGAATCAGTATGTTGGTGTAGACCAATGTAAATGGTTTGAATCGGACAAAGGATATACCCCGCAATCTCTTTGTCGTTGTCATCACGCCCTTTGATTTCGTTCCAGAGAGCACAGAATTTGTGTTGCAGTCCAGGTGACGCATATTGTACATTGAATTGCGAGGTCTTTTTTAGAACTTTCGAGAATGTGCGCGTTGGCCAGGACCCTTCCCCGAAATGGCTAAATTGCTGGCGAGTGATGTGAATCAAGATGGCAAGTGACAGGTTGGCACCGTGTGCGGCATAGTCTCGGAGTACAGTTTCCGATTCACCCAGTTCGTCGGAGGCGAGTGCAAACCAGTCGTCATCGCGCACTTGCGCCCTTGCGACGACGCTGGAAACTATGGCTTGGATAAGCGCAGCATCGGTTTCTACGTCCTTACCATTGCACCAATCTCGCACAAAACGTGCAATCTTGGATGATTGTACCGGCCCGTACTGGTCTTCAGACAAAATTCTGTCGAAGAACCGTCGAAACCAAGGTTCATAACTTTCTGCGGGATTGATCGCCTTGGCACATATGACGGCTCTCCGGGTTTTGACGTGCTCGGGGAGCAAAGCAGATGAGAACGAGCGGTCTAACAATCCGACCAGTGCCTCGATAAGCTTCTTCTTTTCCTCTTCGGTGAGACTGGGCAGAGGATCGTCGACGACTTTGGAGCTGCGAAAGCCGGGTAAGCCGGCAAAGAAGCGCTCCAGTTCGTGATCTTCATCCGAACCATCGAGGGTCCACATAAATGCGCGAGTGACGATCTTCGAAGGTGAATTCAGAGCAGTTTGCTCGATCGTCTTCTGCATTCCCTTCTTAAGCAATTCGTGACAACGTTCCGCCAAGGATTTAAGGCGAAGGTTGAATCGACCAACAACGTTCGACTCGAGATAATCAAAGGTACAAATGGCGCATGGAAAACAAAAGACCAAATAAGAAAGGCTTATAAAAAGGGAGAGCCAACGAAGGACCCGGAGTGTGACAAACGATAATCCAGTTAGAATGTACCATGTTGGCAGCGACAGTGGGGTGTGGTATGGGCTGTCACGACGAAATATCGGGATGAACGTGATGCACCCATACAGAGCAGTGCAAATGCCGACCCATGACAGCACCAACTTGAAAATTGTGATATTAACGTTGTGGAGGAACGTGGCCAAGCCAGCAAAGAATAGAAACAGAGAAACGTGGAGAAGCGTGGGCAATGCTTCAACTGCCCACGGGACGAGAAACTTGTCGACACCTTCGAAAAAGAACGCACGGATCCGTGCCCGCTTGTGTGGGCTGTAGCGTGGCTGAGTGACCTTGAGGTATCTTCGTGCACACCGTTGTAGTAATGTCGCAAGTAGAGCGCGGGTAATACTGATAACCAGGCTCAAGAACCAAAGTGCGTTCACCCAAATAGCATAGTTTGGGGGAGAAAATGGAGGAGGGGAAGTAGGGAGGGAACTCGAAACGTTGGATCCAGGGTTGGCGAGAGTCTGATAGATATTCGCGAGGTAGAAGTTGGAGGTGTCCTGTGGGTTCGGTCGAATATCCTGAATTGACACCGATATCAATGACGCAACAGCAGCAGAGAATAAACCGGTCTTTGATCGATGAGTTGGTGTGAAACACAGATTATAAGATACACGCACAAAGACGAGGGTCCCCTCGGCGTCCGCCTTCCAACCTTCGGCCATCTTCTCGTCGTCTTCCGTCGCTCTCTCAGAATACATTGAGAAGATAGGACCGGACCCATCAACGAAACTTGGTGCTTCCTGTGGCGCTTTTGTTGTCGCCTCCGGGGGTGGGTACTGGTGGTCAACTATGGGGGCGACAGTGATGGGTGGACCCAGCGACGATAGCACCAAGGAAAAGCAAGGTACCTGTGCCCGGGCCTATACCTGCCCCAGTTACGTTGATACCCTCGGGAGGATCTCCTGGCATCGAATGTTTTTGAATGGGTCGATTATGGAGGGTGCAAGATGGTGGGAGCGGTGTGAGTGACTATTGTCCGTCCCTTGATATAGCCTTGATGATGGTGGCACCAGGACCGACCGAACCGCAGGCGCTGGTCTGCTGTTGCGACATGGGCCTTAATTCTTGTTGTGTGCATTCATAAATCGTTATTGCGCGGTGCCGGCGATAGAAAAAAGGGAGTCAACCTGAGGTGAAGACCTCTCCCCTAGTTGTACTGTAAACAGTGAGGGATTGTTGCACAAAATGACATTTGCGTGGACGGATCACAGTACAGTAGCGCCGAACGCCGAACTCGAACTGATTCAGATGTGCAACCCTATCCTAACCGCTGCCTCATTGCCCTGCTTTGTAACTACTATTTCAAGAAGGATCCAGAGATCACTCAGACTAAGAGTAAAGGTCAGGAAGCTTGGTCATTTTATGCTCAGCTGGGTCCCAGCAGTGCTTGAATACTTGACCCACATGGACCCCTCATTCGCTATGCGACTACATCGTTAGGCTGTCGAAGAACCTCCGTGCCGCCCACCAATCATGCCATGCACGCGTCTGACTTTCACCTTTATGACCCATCCGAGGTGCTGACCCCCATCTCTCGTCCTCACCACGTTGTGTCGCCCTCAAACTCGCTCCGCACAGCAATATCGCACACACACATTTTATACACTCTGCGTAACCTTCCCTCAACCTCGATCCCGCTGCCCACCTGTTCGTTGGTCGCATCATGAGCGCATACATGAGCGCCGCCCACTTCGCGCACTCAAACGACATACTCTCGCTGCACACATGCGCACGTTCTCCTAATTCCCTGAATACTCTGGCCCGTACCGTGCGCCGCCTTATGCGCGCACGGCCTCCGAGGCGCACGCCGCCTGCCGCCCGCGGAACGGGACGGAGATGGCGGCGGAGACGCGCTGCAACTGCTGCCCCGAAATCGGGGCCTACGTGTTTGGTTCACGGTATACGACATGGACACGGGCTGGTGCGGTTGATGGTCAACATTCCGTCTATGCGCCGGAAAATGTCGATGTATATTTGTGGGGGCATCAAGTAGCGTTTATCATAGGAGAGGTTCTCGCGTACCAAGCGTAGTCCGTCTGACTGACTCTGACACTAATCATCTTGTCACTCGCTCCTCATTATATGTCCACGTGTGTATTACTTCGTTCTGGTTGCAATGGCCTCGGTTATTTGGGGAACGAACGGCATAGATAGAAGGGAGACGTTGTTTCTATTCGCAGAGGGTACTTTCGGGGTCCAGGTAAGTGGATAGTAGACCGTTCTTTGCGTCCAATAACAAGGCTCGTCGTTGAGGACGGTCAGATCCTTCTATCTAGTGATGACGCGGGACGAAGAGGGGTCTTCTCCGTCGTATTTGGGTACGTCAACAGGTTAGGCAAGGGGTGTGTACCGAACGCTGTCTCATCAGCCCGCAGTTGGTCGAGGCAGGCCCCGGGTTGAGACTCTTCACTCACACTATCTCACCCCACATGTCTTTTGTCACGACATTTGCACCTCATAACAGGACGGCCTATATAAAATGTGGTGATATCGACAACAACTCAATACCCTTCGCACACGTGCCTCTAAGAGACTAGGGGACGCGTCAAACAATATCATATGGGTGATGTGAATGACGCGGAGGATGATCTCCTGTACATTCCCGCAGTGAAGGACCCGCAATGGCTACGTCTGAGTCGGTAACCAATGGCAGTAACGAGGATTGAGGTAGAAGATCTGAAGCCATACTATTTGCGTGGATTGCACGATTTACTGAGGGTGGGTCAGGAGAGCCCTTTTCCTTGCGAGAACTAGGTTTCGGGCCACCGTCGTCCTCAGTAGCAGTACCTAGATCGGGCGCAGGGGTCGGCCGTGGAGGGTTTATGGGAGCAGTAGCAACTACCAACGAGCGATGAGATTCTGAGGAAGACGGTAACAGATCGGATCGGGGCATGGGTGAATGTGAAGACAGAAGAAGCGCACCCGTAGAACGAGTATTGTCGAGAACTGGATTAGAAAAAGCTGAAGATGGGAGATTAGGTGGATCTGAAGGTGCCGGCCCGAGGAGGTCTGGGCTGTGTTGAAGGGCAACGGCAGCGGGCGAGGAGGTGGAGGAAAGAGGTGGGGCGGGAGTGAGGTGGGGCGTTACTATATCAGAAGTGACAAATCCATCAGCGGTCGCCGGATCTGGTGAGGTAACAGGAATGCGCAGGTTTTGGATAGTTGTCCGAGGAGCGAGGTGGAAGTTGTCGAGTGGTGGCACATCCGTGAGGCTTTCGGTGACAAGAAGTGGGGTGGGTACAGACGAAGAAAGCGCATCAGGACTAGCAGGGGAAGCAGAGACTGGCGCAGCGTCATCATCCAGGTCAGTGCGAACAAAGGAGGTAGGGGTAGTGTCGTTGTGAATATGACAAGCGATGGTGCATACTGGATAAGCAGTTGGCTGCCACAGAATGTCGTCCCATTTTTTCGTGGAGGCGGAGAATCGTGTTGGGGCAGAATCGGCATCTTGATGGAGAGCGATGAAAACGCTTCGAATCGGTCTGAGAGTACACATGGCGATCCTCCAGCCTTCTTCATCGTCACTCTGCGCTTGGAAAACGATTTGATTCCATAAAGCACAGAAGTTGTGTCGCAGTTCAGGTGACGTATCTTGTACATTGAATTTCGAAGCTGATTCTAGAACTTCCGAGAACTCGTTCTCTGGCCAAGGCCCTTTCCAGAAATGGTTAAATTGCTGGCGAGCGACGTGAATTAAGACGGCAAGTGATAGGCTGTCACCGTGTGCAGCGTACTCTCGGAGGACGGATTCTTGGACGCCCAGTTCGTCGGAGGCGAGAGTAAACCAAGAGTCATCGCGCCTTTGTGCTTTCGCGACTGTCATGCCGACCGCAGCTGCCAAATTAGTATCACTCCCCCTGTCCTTGCCCCATCCTCTCATAGTCTGTACAATTTCCGCGAAGATTGGACCACTATATTGGTATCTGGACGAAATCTTGTCAAGGACACGAAATACCCTGGGAATGTGTGCCGGGTCGCAAGCCTTGGCGCAGATGATGGCCCTCCGGTCTTTGACAGGCTCGGGTAGCAAGTCGGACGAGAAAGTGACATCCAACAACCCCACCAATGCCATCAAAAGCTTCTCCTTTTGCTCTTCACTGAGACTAGGCAGAGGATCGTCGACGACTTTTGAACTGCGGAAGCCAGGTAAGCCAGAAAAGAAGCGCTCCAGCTCGTGGTCTTCGTCCAAGCTGTCGAATGTCCACATGAAGGCGCGAGTGTCGATATCTGACGGGGATTTCAGAGCAATTTCCTCGACTGTCCTCTGCATTCCCTGCATAAGTATTTCGCGATATCTTCTTTCTGACGTCCGAAATCGATACCAAACACCATAACCAAAGTACCGAAAATGAGTGAACCACCGAAGGAGCTTAAACGTGACAAATGATGTTCTAGCAATGAGGTGCCACGCTGGCAAGGAAAGTGGGGTATGGTATGGGCTGTCATGACGAAAGATCGGAACGAACGTGATGCACCCATACAGAGCAGTGCAAATCCCGACCCATGACACCACCGACTTGAAAATAGTCGAATTAACGTTCGATAGGAACACAGAGATGCCGGCAAAGAATAGGAACAGGGAAACATGCAGCAGTGTTGGCAGCGCTTCTACTGCCCACGGAAGAAGAAACTTGTCGACGCCTTCGAACAAGAACGCACGAATCCGTGCTCGTTTGCGCTGGCTGTAACGTGGTTGAGTGGCCTTGAGGTATCTTCGTGCCCACTGCTGAAGCAACGTCGCGAGCAGAGCACAGCTGATACTGATGACTAAGCTCAGGAACAAGAGCGTGTTCACCCAAACAGCGTAGTTTGGTGGCGAAAATGGGGGTGGGGAAGCAGGTAGGGAACTAGGAATGTCAGATCGATTCGGGTCGGCGAGAGTCTGATAGATATTTGCGAGGTAGAAGTTGGAAGTATCCTGTGGATTCGGTCGAATATCCTGGATGGACACCGAGATTAAGGACGCGACAGCAGCAGAGAATAAACCGGTCTACGAGAGTTGAGTCTGTGACGGAGTGCATGAAATTGGAAGAAATTGACGCACAAAGATGAGAATGCCGTCGGCATCCGCTGCCCATCCTTCAACCATCTTCTTGTCCTCTTCCGTCGCCATTTCGAGATACATGGAGAAAATAGGCCCAGACCCATCAACAAAGTTGGAGGTCTCCCGTGATTCTTGTGTCAGCGCCGACTGGGGTGGATACGGGTGGTCACCTATGGGGGTGGCAGTGGCAGGTGAGAACGGTGAGGACGGAGCCAAGTGGGAGTAAGATAGAACCTCTACCCGGCCTATGTCTGCCCCGGTAACATTGACACTCTTGAGGGGTTGAGACATTGAATCTGTTGATTACGAAGAGTAAGTTACGACTCGGATGTGTGGGTGACTTGTGCTAGCCAGTTGTAATGATAACGGGGTCAGCTCGATATTGTTTGGTCTTGTTGTGCCGAGGTCTACGTCCGCAACCGTCGCAATATCAACGTTGAACGTTGATCATTCGTAGAGGGAACTCAGGTACGTTCATTTAGTTTTGTTCTGCTAATTAATGGCGGAGTACAGGTCGCCGAGCTCGCAGGGTACACCTCGGTGAGCAGACCAGAACCGGCATGTGTACATTCGGTCCAATCGATTCGGCAGAAACTGTAGTCGAAGAAGGTCAGATGCCTTTATCTGGTGATGTCGCAGCGAAGAGATGTCCCTTCTGTCGTATCTGGGGATATCGAGAGGCTATGCCTAAGAGAGGTCACTGACCGCGGTGCGTGAATACGTTTGTTCTTTTCCCCTCGATGCTCTCATTGACTACCGTCTTGCAGCAGAGATTAATGCCCCTTATTGAAGGATCCTTCAGCCTTTCATGTGCCCACACATTAGTAGACCCGTCATTCAGAGTCTCCCACCCCAGAGAATGTTTTCCGGGAGTGAAATCATCGACCCTACTCATGCTGGCTCGCGACCCGATGACCTCTTCACTGGCACCGAGTCTACCTGCCGCTTGTTCAACCGCCTCTCCGTGAGTCCTGTATATGGATTTGAGGATCTTGCAGAAGGAGGGGCAGATGAAGGTGACGATGTCGTCGAGGGGGCTGGATGGAAGCACAGCGCCCTGTCTCTCACTTCCTTCCTTCGGTCGGCGCCAACGCAACCGACGTACGACTCTTGTCCTCACGGCACCGCGTCACCCTCTCACCGGCACAAACACGTGCTCAACACCTTGCCCAACCTTCCCTATACCCACTCACGTACATGGGCTCCCATGCTGCGCTTCAACCCCGGCACGAGCGCCGGAGCGCGCATCGTGCTGCGCCCGCTTTTTCACCACGCGCGCTCAGAGTCATCCATACCAAAGCTCACGCACTTGAATGATGCCGTCCGCTGCACGCTCTGGTGCTCACTGTCCCACCTCACCGCATACCCCGTGCCGGGAACTGCCGGCCCTGCCACGTGAGTCCCCTTGCGCGACTGTAGATGCCTCCGGAGGCCTCTGAGTCGCATAGTTGGTAATTGACATGGCGTCTTCACCTTCCCGGGTCTCGTCGCCCTTCGCTGACGTGATGCCATTCTCCGCCCGTCCCATCCTGATCACAGGCGCATAGGCCTGTGTGTGTAGATCTCCATCAAACTCCAGAAAGCACCCAGTCTCTCACTGCCGCGTGCCTTCAAGTTTAGCCGTATAGTAGCAATGCATCTCAGTCCCCGTGTCTTTGCATAGCGACCACTTTGAAGCACGACGCTTCCCGCTTCCCACTGGTCCGGCACCCAACGCCTACGAAGCTCCCGCCGATAAGGGACAATGGTGGAACCAGTATGATGCTGCAAATACGCAGCTGGCCATTCGCTCAGTATTTGCCTTAGCTACCTCGATGCACCATCTCAACGGGGCTTGCAGCGCCTCCCTACTCTGCTTACAGTTACTTCGTGTTTTTCCACGTCATTTGTTTGTATCCTTTAAATAGAGGTTATATAATACATCCGAAAACTCCAAGATAAGAGTACCGTGATGGCGATGTCCCAGCAAAGAATAGGTACTCTATCATAGAATGCATCACACGATATTATACTCATTCGATGGGTACGGAGGACGATCTCCCGTATGTTCGGCATCAAGAGAGTGCCATGAAGGACCTGCAATCGCTACGTCGGTAACTGACGATAGTGGTGGATGATCTCGGGAGGCCATACTATTTTCCTGCATCGCCGGGGGCTGTTCAAGGGCACCCCTTTCATTATGCAATGCAGCCTTCGGATTTCCTCCGCCCTCGGTAGCAGCACCAAGATCAGGTGCGGAGGTCAACCGCGGGGGAGAAACAAAGGAAGTAGCGAGAGCCGGCATCGACAAATGAGATTCTGGGGAAGATGCGTGGTCACTGGTCAGATCTAGTCAAGGAGAGTATGAAGACAATGGCAGACCTGTAGGGGGCATATCGCCGAGAACTGGAGCGGGAGTAGGCGACGATGGAATATCTGGATCGGCCAGAGGTGTGCGACGGTGTGCAGCGTGCGGAATGGCAACAGCGCCAGGTGGGGATGTTGAGGCCTTCAAGGTAGCAGGAGGGGTAGATGCCGAAGGTTCCTGAGCGAAGAGGTGAATCATTACTGCGGGGGTGTCAACGCCGTCTTGTATCACACGAGCTGCGACTTGGTCTTGGGGAGTGGAAGGAATGCGAACGTTTTCAACTACTGCATGATGAGCGGGGTGGAATGACCCCGGAACATATGAATCCTTGTCAAGTGGCAGCACATCCGTGAAGCCTTCTTCGACACGACGCGGAGCGGGGATGGGAAAGGAAGGCGCATCGGGACGGGAAACATGGGCCGGAGCAGCATTACCATGCGGGGCAGTGAGAGCAAGGGCTGCGGAGGCAGAGTCGTCGTGGATGCGAGGTGTCGAGTCCGGATGATGGTCAGCGACCTTGCACCTTGGAAACAAGGATGGTTTTGGCTCAGAAAATTTAATCATACCGCGCACTTCACCAGGGGAGGGGACGGTCCATGTTGAAGCAGAATTGGTATGTCGATGTAGATCGATGTAAATACTTTGAATCGGGCAGAGGATATACCCTGCAATCACTTTGCTGTTGTCCTTCTGCGCTTTGAGGACAATTTTGTTCCAGAGAGCACAGAACTCGTGTTGTAGTTCAGGTGTCGTATCTTGCACATCGAAATTGGAGGCTGCTTGTAGAACTTTCGAGAACGCGCGCGTTGGCCAGGGCAATTTCCTGAAATGGCTAAATTGCTGACGAGTGATGTAGATCAGGATGGCGAGTGACAGGCTACCGTTTGCGGCGTAGTCTCGGAGGACGCTTTCTTGGATGCCCAGCTCGTCGGAGGCAAGAGCAAACCAGTGGTCATCGCGTCCTTGCACCCTTGCGACAACACTGGAAACTATGGCTTGGATGAGCGCAGTACTGGTTTCTACGCCCCTACCATTGCCCCAGTCTCTCACAAAATGTGCAATTTTGGAAGATTGTACCGGCCCGTACTGGTCTTCAGACAAAATTCTGTCGAGGATCCGCTGAAACCAAGGTTCAGAACTCTCTGCGGGATTGATCGCCTTGGCACATATGACGGCTCTCCGGGTTTTGACGTGCTCGGGGAGCAAATCAGAGGAGAACGAGCGGTCTAACAATCCGACCAGTGCCTCAATAAGCTTCTTCTTTTGCTCTTCGGTGAGACTAGGCAGAGGGTCGTCGACAACTTTGGAGCTACGGAAACCGGGTAACCCGGAAAGGAAGCGCTCCAGTTCGTGATCTTCGTCCGAACCATCGAAGGTCCACAGAAATGCGCGAGTGACGATCTCTGATGGTGAATTCAGAGCAGTTTCCTCGACTATCTTCTGCATTCCCTTCATAAGCAATTCGCGATAACTTTTCGCCAAGGATTGAAAGCGTTCGTCGACTTGGCCAAGAAAGCTCGGAGAATCGAGATCAAAGGTAAGAATGACGCATGGACAACAAAGGAACAAATAACAAAAGCTTATAAAAAGGGAGAACCAACGAAGGACCCGGAACGTAAAAAACGTTAATCCAGTTATAATGTACCATGTTGGCAATGAAAGTGGGGTGTGGTATGGACTGTCGTGACGAAATATCGGGATGAACGTGATGCACCCATACAGAGCCGTGCAAACGCCGACCCATGACAGGACCAACTTGAAAATAGTGAGATTCACATTGTGAAGGAACACGGCCAGGCCAGCAAAGAACAGGAACAGGGAAACGTGGAGAAGCGTGGGCAATGCTTCAACCACCCACGGAAGGAGAAACTTGTCGACGCCTTCGAAAAAGAACGCACGGATCCGCGCTCGCTTGTGCGGACTGTAACGTGGTTGAGTGACCTTGAGGTATCTTCGAGCCCACTGCTGTAGTAATGTCGCGAGTAGAGCGCAGGTGATACTGATTACTAAGCTTAAGAACCAAAGTGCGTTCATCCAAATTGCATAGTTTGGGGGAGAAAATGGAGGAGGGGAAGCAGGGAGGGAACTGGAAACGTTGGATCCAGAGTTGGCGAGAGTCTGATAGATATTGGCGAGGTAGAAGTTGGAGGTGTCCTGTGGGTTCGGTCGAATGTCCTGAATTGACACCGATATCAGCGACGCAACAGCAGCAGAGAATAAACCGGCCTTTGATCGATGAGTTGGCGCGAAGCACGGGATTAGAATATAGACGCACAAAGACAAGGATCCCCTCGGCGTCCGCCTTCCAACTTTCGGCCATCTTCTCATCGTCTTCCGTCGCCCTCTCAGAATACATTGAGAAGATAGGACCGGACCCATCGACGAAACTTGGAGCGTCCTGTGGCGCTTTTGTTGTCGCCTCCGGGGGTGGGTACTGGTGGTCAACTATAGGGGCGACAATGATGGGTGAAACCAGCGACGATAGCACCAAGGAAAGGAAAGGTACCTGTGCGCGGGCCTATACCTACCCCAGTTACGTTGATACTCTCGGGAGGATCTCCTGGCATCGAATATTTTGAAATGGGTCGATTATAGAGGGTGCAAGGTGGTGGGAGCGGTATGAGTGACTATTGGGCGTCCGTTATAAAGCCTTATTATAATGGTGGCACCAGGATTGACCGAACCGCAGGCGCTTGATGGCTCGACGGTCTGCTGTTGCGACATGTGCCTTAATTATTGTATTTTGTCCTTTCATAAATCATTATTGCGCTGTGCGATAGAAAATAGAAAAAGAGGGAGTCAACCTGACGTGGAGACCTCTCGTTGTGAGTTGAACATGATCTGTGCAACCCTAACCCAACCTATTCTCCATATCGCTATATTTGCGACCGCAGAATCCGAGATCGAATATCGCATGTGCGTTTCCCCGCTACCGATCCCCCTAACCCTCGCCGCTCATCCACTAAAGCTTGACGAACTTCTTCAACATGCTCCCACAAGAATCTGCCCCCGTCTCCCGGTTTCCAACGTGATCTTAGACCTCGCCAGCACAAACGACGAGCTGCACGTGCTGCAGGTCTCCTGCGCCGACATCGAGAAATGGATGAAGGGGTGGGGGATCATGCCTTCCAGAGCGCTGTCTTGGAGCGCCTTGCGACATCTTTGATGAAGCGGGGTAACCGTACGTCCTCTACCTCTCTCCGCCCTACCGGCTGATCACCTCGCTCTCCGTGCAGAGACATGGCATATGTCTACCACTGGCAGTCCGCACGCGGCCACTTGCCAGAGTTGCAAGCCCTCCGCAATGAAGGCGATACAGCCTGTCGTGCTCGGCGCGACTTCCACAGCCCCGCCTGACCCAATTGTCTTTGACCCTGACCCACTCTTCGCACGCCTCCGGGATTCCTGAATGCTAGTTTGAATGACCTGCACGCCTGGCAGTATTTATGCACAACGGCACGTGTCCGCGACCCAAGTCGAGTGCTAGGTCATCGACGGCAAGCTTTCCATCTTCTCATCCCTACCAAACCCTTTCCTTTCCATTATTTCTGGTGATTGACTCCGCATTGGTGCTTTTATAAAGAATTCCACGGCGGTCTTTTTAGTGGCCAAGCTTGAGCGGTCTGCGCAGATGTTGCGCAGCGTATTCGGTCCGCAGGAGGGAGGGCTCAAGCGCCTCGCATGGTGACGTGCCGGGCTCTCATGCATTTCCAATGTCGTCACTTTCACCCGGCGCAGTAGCGAGGCAGTCCCGGTGGTGGTGGCGCCGGAAGTGAAGCAGTCCGTGACTCTGGTGGAAGGATGTGCCCCCGATGTAGCGGAAAAGGATCATGGCGACTGTAGTGGCGTCCTCTCGACAACACGCCATGTACATGTCTACTTGTAACCCGTTAGATAACAAGTGCCCAGCAACTTAATACCCGCCTGGAACATACTCATGCTGCATAGTAGTAACAACTCAACAAGATGCTCGTTTCTGCTCTTAACAAGAGACCCAAGTAGCCTGAGCCAGTGTTCGCAGATTCTATCAAAGTTGAGGAGATAGAGGTATTTCGCCACGATGAGAAAAGGTATCAGTATATATTTAAGTTATGAACAATTTCGGGAGCCCGGAATACACGCGCGGGGCGAACTGAATAGAACACGGAAGTCTCAGGATCCGGTGCCAGTGTACGAGTGGTGTCTGAGGTAGTAGTTACGGGCGAGCGAAAGTAATTAACTACGGAGCGAAAAAGTCGAAGACGTACAACTATCTCACTAGCGGGTATACTAAAGTCGACAGGACAGGAGGAATGGTTTATATGTGAATGTAGGCGATCAGAACGCAGGTCCGAATAACGTCACGGTCGCGCATGAACGCACTGAATCTCAACGATAGTGACATTAAGAACCCAACAGGAGTATGTGCCCTATCTCACATGCAAATATAAGGGATCGGGGAAAGGGTTAAACGATATCATACGGGTATTGCGAAGGATATGGCGGTGACGGAGACTGGGGTGGATAATCAATGACCATATCGTTTGCATGGATTGCGGGATTCAACGAGAGGGGGTCAATGGCGTCCTCTTCCGTGCGCAAACCAGGGTCCTTGTTGCCACCGCCTTCGACAGCAGCACCCAGACCAGGTGCGGATGTCGGTCCTGGAGAAGCGGTGGGAGCAACGGTGACCATTATCGGGTGACGGGACCCTGGGAAAGACAGTGAGGGGTAGGGTCGGTCATCGGTGAGAGCGAAGGCGGCGGCGCACCTGTAGGAAGTATATTGTCGAGAACTGGATTAGAAGCAGCTAATGGTGGGAGATTTAGTAGGTTGGAAGGCGCCGATGGATCTACGTTGCGCCAGAGGGCGAGGGCAGTGGATGGGGAGGTAGAGGAAAGAGGAGAGGTGGATGTCGAAGTTGCGGATGTAGGGCGGGGTATTTTTATACCAGAGGTGACGAATTCATCAGAGGTCGCTGGATCTGGCGAGGTGATAGGAATGGAGAAGCTCTCGGTGGTCGTCTCATGAGCAGTCTGGGGGCGGAAGTCAGGCAATGCATCCGTAATGCTTTCGTCGGCACGGGGTAGGGTGGGCATGGACAAGGACTGGACTTCGGGACTGGCAATGGAAGCAGGGACTAGCGAGGCGAAGCGAGATAAGGACGTGGAGGAGCCATTGTGGACATGGGGTGTCGAGTGCGGATGATGGCCAACGACGGTACACAATGGATATGAGAACGCTTCAAACAGACCCACCCCTATTGGGGCAGAATCGGTCTCTCGATGTAGAGCGATGTAAACGTTTCGAATCGGTCTGACGATAAGGTGCACCATCTGCCAACTGTCGTCGTTCGCTGTGAGAACGATTTGATTCCAGAGAGAACAGAACTCATGCTGCAGATCGTGTGACGTATCTTCTATATTGAATTTCGAAGCCGCTTCTAGAATTTTCGAGAACTCGTCCTCTGGCCAGGGCCCTTCCCTGAAATGGTTAAATTGTTGGCGAGCGACGTGAATTAAGATGGCAAGTGACAGGCTGTCGCCGTGTGCGGCATATCCTCGGAGGACGGGCTCTTGGATGCCCAGTGCACCGGAGGCGAGGATAAACCAAGAGTCATCGCGCCTTTGCGCTCTTGCGATAATCATGCAGACCACGGCCAAATTGGTAGTATCGCCCCACCTACTCATAATCTGCACAATTTCGGTGGACATCGGACCACTATATTGATATCTGGACAAAATCATGTCAAAAATACGATATGCCCTGCCAGTGGGAATGTGTGCTGGGTCGCAAGCCTTCGAGCAAATGATGGCCCTCCGGTCTTTGACAGAGTCAGGTAGCAAATCTGATGAGAAAGTGACGTCCAACAACCCCATCAATGCCGTCGAAAGCTTCCACTTTTGCTCTCCAGTGAGACTGGGTAGAGGGTCGACGACAACGTTTGAGTTGCGGAAGCCAGGTAAGCCGGAAAAGAAGCGCTCCAGTTCGTGGTCTTCGTCCAGACTGTCGAACGTCCACATCAAGCCACGAGCGTCAATCTCCGATGGTGCATTCAGAGCAGTTTCCTCAGCTGTCCTCTGCATGCCTTGCACAAGCTGATTGCGATAGCTTTCTTCCAGGGATTGAAAGCGATGGTAGGATTCACCACTAAGACAGTCCAACAAAGTGAGCCTCCGAAGAGCCTGAAAAATGAGATATGATATCCCGGTGACAATGTACTGTGCCGGTAATGAGAGTGGGGTGTGGTATGGGCTGTCATGACGAATGATCGAGACGAATGTGATGCATCCGTACAGAGCAGTGCAAATCCCAACCCACGACACAACCGACTTGAAAATAGTCAGATCAACGTTCCATAGGAACACAGAGACGCCGGCAAAGAACAGGAACAGAGAAACGTGCAGCAGTGTCGGCAATGCTTCAACCGCCCACGGAAGGAGAAACTTGTCGATGCCTTCAGCAAAGAATGAACGGATCCTTGCTCGCTTGTGTGGGCTGTAACGCAGCTGAGTGACTTTGAGGTATCGTCTTGCCCACTGCTGAAGCAACGTCGCGAGTAGTGCACAACTGATACTGATGACCAAGCTCAAGAACAAGAGCGTGTTCACCCAAACTGCATAGTTTGGTGGAGTAAATGGGGGTGGGGAAGTAGGGAGGGAACTCGAAACGTTGGATCCAGGGTCGGCGAGAGTCTTGTATATGTTTGCGAGGTAGAAGTTGGAAGTGTCCTGTGGGTTCAGTCGAATGTCCTGAATGGTTACTGAGATCAAGGACGCAACGGCAGCAGAGAATAAACCGGTCTATGAGAGGTGAGTCCTGGATGCACTGCATGGCATAGGGAGATAGGGGACACACGAAGATGAGAATGCCATCGGCGTCCGGCGCTGCCCATCCTTCAGCCATCTTCTTGTCCTCTTCTGTTGCCATTTCGAGATACATGGAAAAAATAGGCCCCGAACCATCGACAAAGTTAGATGTTCCCCGTAATTCCTGAGTCGCCGCGGACTGGGGTGGATAGGACGGGAGGTCGCCTGGGGGTGGCAGTGGCGGGTAAGAACGGTGAGGATAGAGAAAAGTCGGAGTTACCTCTGCCCGGGACTGTATCTCTCCCAGTTACATTGACATTCTCGAGAGCTTGCGACATTGAAGATTCTGGAGAGAGTCGCGATGAAGAGGGTGGAACGTGTTAATCGGCTGTAAGGAGCCCACGAGGCGGGGTCGGCCCGAAAACGCAAGCGCCGATGCCCAACAGTTTGTCATTGTTCCAGGCGTCTTTTTACCTGGGGGTCCTACAGTACTTTCCTACAATGTTTTTGCCCTCTCCGCAACTTCCACACCGACGCGGTCGAGATGTTCAACCCCACTCTCAACGAGGGTCCCATCCTGCCAGTTACTGCAGAGTCAGAAATGGCTACCCAGGTAAGTGCAGACGCTTCCGTGTCACTCCTGAGCGCGCCAACAAACCTCCAAAAAGCTCAAAGCTAAATGCTGATGCCCCTCGTCACGCACTCATCCTGCATGTCCTGCACTTCGAACACTGTTTAGTATTTGCGACGTTGTCAGTGTCTCTCCGCGACCGTCTCCCACCATTTTCCCAGTAACTGACCATACACGGATCGCATCATCCTTATGCGTGGACCAGATCAGAACATCCTGACCTAGGACCCATTATTCCGACTCTCCTGTCTCGCAGCATATTCGCCAAGATTGGAATCTTCGACCCTATTCTACCCGATGACTCGGACCTCCCCACTGAAACTACCTGCCGCTTGTTCAGTCGTCTCTTCGCGAGTCCTATGGGGCTTGCGGATCTCATGGAGGAAGGGCCATATAATGGCGATGATGTCGTCGTGAATGAAGGCGCGTCTTATGGTATGACTGGATGGTGTTTCCTCTAACTCGCACACCCACGGCTGTGTCATTACACACACGTTGCTCTTCCCTCCTTCCACTCTTGTGTATGGGTTCCCACATCACGCATCGACTGCTGCTCCCGCTTTTACCACGTGCATTCAGAGTCCTCTACTATCCCCATACTCGCGCAATCGAATAAGGCCATCTGCTGTATGCGCTTGTGCTCACCGTCACATCGCTGTCCCGCGCCCAAGCCTCTCCGGGAGCCGCCGGGCCTGCCACGTGCGTCCCCTCGCGACTGTAGGCGCTGGAGGCCTCTGGGTCGCATTTTTCGCCGTTGGTAATTGGCATGGCGACTTCACCTTCCCGGGTCTCCTCGCTTTTCGCTGACGTGCTGCCATCCTCCACCCATCCCAACTTGGTCATAGGTGCATCATCGCCGCGCATGGGCCCTCTTTGCTTGGATTTCCATCTGACGTCAGAAAGCAATCAGTCTCTCACTGCCGTGTGCCTTCAAATTCAGTCGTATAGCAATTCACGCTAGTCACCGTGCCTCTCTGCATGCCGACCACTTTGAAAACCGGCACTTCCCACTGGTCCAGCACTCAACGCCTACGAAGCTCCTCCCCATGTTTTGTCGCCCTCAAACTCGCTCTGCAAGGCTATATTGCGCACACACATTTTCTACACCATGCGAAACCCGCCCTCAACCTAACCTTTATCCCGCTGCCCACCTGTGTTGGTCATGTCATGAGCGCGTACACGAGCGCCGGCCAGCGCATCGCCTTGTACCCCACTTCGCGCACTCAAACGATATGCTCTCCCTGCACTCCCTCCCAGTTCGCTGAATACTCTGGCCCGTGCCCGCGCACGGGCGCACGGAGCCTCCGAGGCAGCCCGCTGCACGGGACGGAGATGGCCGCGGCGACGGGGTGAGTCCTTCTCTCAGCCGAGCGAGTTTTGATGCCGACATGGTCTAGCGACTTTCGTATGCGGGTCAAGTTCTCGCGCCGCTACCACCCGGAGCCTGCGTTTTTTGTTCTCGGTTTATGGCATGGATGCGGGCTGATGCGAATGTACAATCAACGACCGTGCCAGGCGAGTATTCTTTTCTCTCTTTCGAATACGGTTGTTTGACCTGGTGTGCCAGCCCGCTGCGTTGCGTCAAAGGGGTGAGGTGAGAGGTGTGTGCCAGGCTTTGTTTCCCTTGGCCCTCCCGTCTCACTACCATCTTGCAACAGAGATCTCAACATTTATTGTAACGCTCCCGCATATTGAACTTGTCGCCAATCTATTCTTCAGAGACGAGAAAGATGTGGGCAACCTCTTGCCTACCGTTATATCCGCAACCGTTGAGTCCAAGTACCGCATGAGCGTCTCTTCCCCGTCCCTGACCCTCATTAATACGTCAACATTACTCGTCCACTGATGAGTTCGTCAACACGCTCCCATATACAGCGATCTGCCCTCCGTCTCTAGGTTTACGACGCGCATTCCGAGACCCGATCAGCTCAGGCCGCGTGCTGCACGCATCCCAGATCTCCCGTGTAAAGTAGCCAAATATATCGTAGACACTGTCGAATCCGAGGATATATTGTTACCCAGGTGTGCGCAGAGGCTTCCGCGTCACCGGCAGGTACGCTCATCGGCCCACAGTGGGTCAAGGCGAAGGTTGAGACTCCCCGTTCGCATTTTCCCACTCTACTCGAGTCTACAGATATTTTTCCACGGCATTTGCACCTCGTAACAGGACAGTATATACAAGATGAAGAAAAAAAAGTATCGGTATAGTGATACCGACAACCTAACATGAATGTATACCCTGTTGCACACATACGTCTAAGAGATTACGTCAAACGATATCATGCGGGAAATGTGGGGGATGCGGGGAATGATCCCCTGCATGTTCCCGAAGCGAAGGACCTGCAATGGCTACGTCTGAGTCAGTAACCAATGGCAGTGATGGGGATTGTGGTAGAAGGTCTAGGGTCACAGTGATTGCGTGGGTTGCGCGATTCACTGGGGGCGGGTCGAGAGCGCCGTTTTCCTTGCGAAAACTAGGTTTCGGGCTAGCACTGTCCTCGGTAGCAGCACCCATATCAGGTGCAAAGGAAGGCCACGGAGGCGCGCTAGGAACAGTGGTAGCTGTTAACGAGTGATGAGATTCTTGGCATGACGGTGAGAGGTCAGATTGGGTCATGGGTAGGTGTGAAGACGGCGGCGGACCTGTAGAAAGAGTGTTGTCGAGAACTGGATTGACAGAAGCCGAATATGGGAGGTTTGGTAGATCGGACTGCGCCAGGAGTTCTGGGTTGTGCTGGACGGTAACGGCAGTGGGTGAGGAGGTGAAGGAAAGAGGAGGGGATGTCGATGTTGCGGGAGTGGCATGGGGCATTACTATACAAGGGGTGACAAATGCCTCAGCGGTCGCTGGATCAGGTGAGGGAACAGGAATGTGAAGGTTCTCAGTAGTCGTCGGATGAGCGGGGTGGAAGTTGTCAAGCGGTGACATATCCGTGAGGTTTTGTACGACATGAAGTGGGGCAGGTACGGACGAGGAAGGTGCATCGGGACTAGCAAGGGAAGCAGAGGCTATCGCAGCGTTATCGTCCAGGGCAGTGTGAGCAAAGGTCGCAGGGGCAGAGTTGTCGTGAATATGGCAAGCGACGTTGCACACTGGATATGAGGATGGATCGAACAGAACGGGATCCCATCTGTCTGTGGAGGCGGAGAATCGTGTTGGCGCGGATTCGGTATCTCGATGCAGAGAGACGTAAATGTTGCGAATCGGTCTGAGGATCTGGAACACCATCCTCCGATCGTCATCATTTTGAGCTTTGAGAACGATTTGATTCCAGAGTGCACAGAACTCGTGCTGTAGTTCGGGTGACGTATCTTGTACATTGGATTTCGAAGCTACTTCTAGAATATCCGAGAACTCGTCCTCTGGCCAGGACTCTTCCCTGAAATGGCCAAATTGCTGGCGAGTGACATGGATCAAGATGCTAAGTGACAGGCTGTCACCGTGTGTGGCGTAGTCTCGGAGGACAGGTTCTTGGATGCCCAGTTCGTCAGAGGCAAGGACAAACCAAGAGTCATCGTGCCGTTGCGCCATTGCGACAATACCAGTAAGAATGGCTCGTACAACCAATGCAGTGCCTTGGTTCCCGCTTAGACCATCAGCCCAGCCCCTCACGATACGGCCGAATTCGGCAGTACGCAGTCCCTTGTTTTGAGTCCCAAATAGGATTCTACTGAGGATCCACTGATATGCGTTGGGAATTTCTACCGGAGCAATGGCCTTCGCGCAAATGATGGCTCGCCGGTTTTTGATAGGACCAGGAAGGAAATCGGATGAGAATGTGCGCTCAAGTAACCCCAACAACGCCCCAAAAAGATCCCACTTCTGCTCTTCAGTGAGACTAGGCAAAGGATCGCCGACCACTGTCGAACTGCGGAAGCCGGGTAAGCCGGAAAAGAAGCGTTCTAGTTCGTGGTCTTCATCCAAGCTGTCGAACGTCCACAGAAATGCGCGAGTGTCGATCTCCGATGGTGCATCCAAAGCTGTTTTCTCGGCTGTCTTCTGCATGCCCTGCACAAGCAGTGTGCGATATCTTCTCTCCAGGGATCGAAAGTAACCGTAGGATCGGATACTCAAATAGTCCAAAAACGTGAGCCTCCGAAGTGCCCGAAAAATGACATATAATATCCCAGCGACAACGGCCCGTGCTGGTAATGAGAGTGGGGTATGGTATGGACTGTCATGACGAAAGATCGGGATGAATGTGATACACCCGTACAGAGCAGTGCAAATCCCGATCCATGACAGCACCAAATTAAAAATCGTGAGATTAACGTTCCGCAGGAAGACGGCTATGCCGGCAAAGAACAGGAACAGGGAAACATGGAGCAGCGTAGGCAAAGCATCAACCGCCCACGGAAGGAGAAACTTGTCGACGCCTTCAAAAAAGAAAGCACGGATCCTTGCTCGTTTATGTGGGCTGTAACGTGGCTGAGTGATCTTGAGGTATCGCCGTGCCCACTGCTGAAGCAATGTCGCAAGTAGAGCGCAAGTGATACTAATCACCAAGCTCAAGAACAAAAGTGCGTTCACCCAAATAGCATAGTTTGGTGGAGAAAAGGGGGGTGGGGAGGTAGGAAGGGAACTTGAAATGTTTGGGTTGGCGAGAGTCTGATAGATATTTGCGAGGTAGAAATTGGAAGTGTCCTGAGGGTTCGGTCGAATGTCCTGAATGGACACCGAGATCAACGACGCGACAGCCGCAGAGAATAAACCGGTCTATGAGAGACGAGTCTGTGAAGCGGTGCATGGCATCGGAAGACAGTGACGCACAAATATGATAATGCCATCAGCGTCCGCTTTCCATCCTTCGACCATCTTCTTGTCCTCTTCCGTCGCCATTTCAAGATACATGGAGAAAATGGGCCCGGACCCATCGACAAAGTTAGACATCCCCCGTGGTTCTTGAGTCGGCTCCGACTGGGGTGGATACGGGTAGTCACCTATGGCGAGTGAGAACTATGAAGATAGAGCCAAGCGGGAGGAATGTACCTCTTCCCGGGCCTATGTTTTCCCCAGTCATATTGACACCCTCGAGAGTTTGAGACATTGAAGATTCCGGAGTGAGTCGATTATGAGTGATTGTTCCCAACCAGTTACAATGAACAGGTGACGAAACCAGCCGAATCGCAAGCGTGCGTAAACGAAGTCCCGAAATTGTTTGGCCTTGTTATGCCGGTGTCTACATCGCTCCAACACTAACTACTAACTTACAAAAACAGATGCCGTTGCAATATCAACATTCACGGAAGGAACATTTGGGGACCCAGGTGCGTACACTTAGCTTTTTTCTGCGTCTAATTAATGGTGGAGTACAGGTCGCCGAGCTCGCAGGGTACACCTCGCTGAGTAGACCAGATTCGGAAAGTGCGCCTTTGGTCCAATCGATTCGGCAGGAGCTCGTAATCGAAGGGGGTCAGACGCCTACATCTGGTCGCGTTGAACGGCGAAGAGGTGTCTCTTCGGTCGTATTCTGGGATACCAAGAGGTTAGGCCGAAGAGAGGGCACTGACCGCGGTGCGTGAATCTGTTTTTTCTGTTTGTTTGTTTTTCCCTCTCGACGCTTTCATTGCACTACCGAGATTGATGCTTCTCATTGAAGGATTCTTCGACCTTTCATGCACCCACATATTAGACCTCTGGCCTATCTATTCACCAGATGCCCTATCGTCACATCCGCGACCACAGAGCTCGCGGTCAAATACCGCATATACGTTCCCGCCTTATCGCTCATTCACTTGATACTTCAACACGCTCCTATGATGACACGGGCTACGTCTACAGGTCTACAACACGCTCGTGGACCTCGCCAGTACAAACCATGAGTTGCACCGTCTGTAGATCTCCCTTCCCGCCCCAATCTCAAGTATTGGCTGAAGGAGATGGGGACTACGCCCTCAGAGAAGAGCGCTCATCGGAGCGCCTTGTCGACACCTTTAGAAAGTTGGGGCAGCCGTACGTTCACCACCTGTTTCCCCTTCGCTGGCCTGCTGATATACCTGGCTCTCTGTGTAGAGACATGGCCTACCACTACAAACACGTGCATTTCCGCTCGCTAGAACCCGCATCGTAGGCGACACAGCCCGTCACGCTTGCAATCGCCACCGCCCTGTCAGACCCGATCATCTTCGGCTTCGGCTAGCTTTTCCGGTCCGACGCAATCTTCGCTGCGCAAGCGTACTCGCTCTTCGCGCTCCTCCGGATCCTTCCAAGTGACAAACCGGACGACCTGCACACCTTCCACTACCCATACACGAACATCACCGGGGAATACGGTACGTGTCTATACTGAGTCACCGATAGTTAGCACCCCCCGGATCCCTACCAAACCCCTTTCTTTTATTGCTTCCCGGAGAATGAGGTGGAATGGTGTGTCCACGTCGGTTTCAAACCCGCACAGGGATCTGCTGTTCTCAATCTCGATGGCAGTTGCGATCTCTCGACAACAGGTTAGGTAACCAACAAGTGTCCTATAATTTACTCTACCGTTTTTTTCCCCCATCTTGGAGCGCACCGTAGTACCGACTCCGCAAGACGCTCGACTCTCAACCTAAGTAGACAGTATTCGCATGGAGGCCGAGGAGATGGAGGTGGCTAACTCAGGTATGCGCGGAGGCTTCTTGTACCGCCTCACTCCCGGGTACGGTCATCAGCCCAAGGCGAAAGTCGAGAACGCTACTCACATTTTCCTACCTGACTCGAGTTCACACACCTTTCGCCACGTCATTTGTACGAACTCGGCACGTGACCGCAAAGAGACTAAACACCGGGTTTTCGCAGAAACTATTGAAGCTGAGGAAACATAAATGACCTGGGTGCGCGCAGAGACTTCCGCGTCACTTCAAGGCATGTTCATTAGCCCGCAGTGGGTCAAGATCGAGGCTCCTCAGTCACACCTCCCCATTCTACTCGAGTTTATACATATTTCGCCCACGGTATTGTACCGTGTAATAGGATAGTATACACGCACGACGAGAAAAGGTATTGGACAGATCGATGTAATGATATAGAGCAACAGGAATATATGCCCTTTCACACACGCACATCTAAGAGATTGGGGGATGCGTTAAACGATATTGTACCTGCCACGCGAAGGATGTGGGGGAGGATCTCCTGTACGCTCTGGATCTGTTTCCCACATTGAAGGACTTGTTATGGCTATGTTCGAGTCAGTGGCCGACGGCAGAGACGGGGGTTGTGACGGAAGACCTAGGGTGGGCATAGTGTTCGCGTGGATCGCCCGATTTACCGAAAGAAGGTCAAGAGCATCTTTGTTCTCACGTAAACCAGGCTTCTGGCTATCATCGTCCTCTGTAGCGACACCAAGATTAGAGGTTGGTCCTGGAGAAGCGCCGGGAGCGGCGGTAACTACGATCGGGCGACGGGATTCTGGGGAAGATGGTGAGAGGTAGGGTCGGGTCATGGGCGAGAGTGAAGACGGCGGCACACCTGTAGGAAGTCTATTGTCGAGAACTGGATTAGATGCAGCTGAAGATGGGAGGTTTGGTCCATCGGAAGGCACCAGGAGGTCGTCGTTGCGCTGGATGGCAAAGACAGCGGGTGGTGAGGTAGAGGAAAGAGTAGGGGTGGATATGGAAGCATTGAAAGCGGAATGGGGCACTGCTTTACCCAACGTGATAATGTCTCGTACTGTACCTGCGGTGGCTGGACCAGGTGAGGTAACAGGAGTGCGGGGGCTCTCGATAATTGTCTGATGAGCGGAGTGGAAGTCGTCAAGCGGTATTATATCCGTGAGGCTTTCGTTCACATGAAGTTGAAGTGGGGCGGGTATGGACGAGAATGGCGACTCGGCACTGGCAAGGGAAACAGGGACCAGCGCGGCGCGATCATCCAGGACAGTAGGAGCAAAGGTGGTGGGGGCAGAGTCGTCGTGGACGTGAGGTGCCGAGTCGGGACGATGGCCGGGGACATTGCACGATGGAAAAGAGAATGGGTCCCACAGACCACCAATCGCGGCAGAATCTGTCTCCGGATGTAGGCCGGTGTAGACGTTGCAAATCGGTCCGAGGATATATGCTGCCATCCACTGACTGTTGGGACTCTGCGCTTTGAGAACAATTTGATTCCAGAGAATACAGAAGTCGTGTTGCAGATCGGGTGACGTATCTTGTACATTGAATTTCGAAGCTGCTTCTAGAACCTTCCAGAATGTGCCTGTCGGCCAGGAGTCTTGCTCGAAATCTGGCTCAACTTCAAAACGGCTAAATTGCTGGCGAGTGACGTGAATCAAGATTGCAAGTGACAGGTCGTTACCATGTGCGGCGTACTCCCGGAGGACGGGTTCTTGGACGCCGAGTTCATCGGAGGCGAGAACAAACCAGGAGTGATCGCGCCTTTGCACTCTTGCAACAGTCATGCAGATCGTAGCTACCAATTCAGTATTGTTCCTGTCACTGCTCCATCCAGTCATAACCTGCATAATTTCGGTGGATACCGGACCACTGTATTGGTATCTGGACAAAATCCTGTCAAAGATATCAAATACACCGGGAACGTGTGCTGGGTCGCAAGCCTTCGCGCAGATAATGGCCCTCCGGTCTTTGACAGGCTCAGGTAGCAAATCGGATGAGAAAGTGACGTCCAGCAACCCCATTAATCCCACCGAAAGCTTCTCCTTCTGCTCTTCGGTGAGATGGGGCAAAGGATCCTCGACGACTCTTGAGCTGCGGAAGCCAGGTAAGCCGGAAAAGAAGCGCTCCAGTTCATGGTCTTCGTCCAAACTCTCGAACGTCCACATTAAGGCACGAGTATCGATCTCCAATGGTGCTTTCAGAGCAGTTTCCTCGGATGTCTTCTGCATGCCCTGAACGAGTAATTTGCGATATCTTTCTTCCATGGATTGAAAGCGATTGTAGGATTCAGCACTAAAATAGTCCAACAAGGTGAGCCTCCGAAGAGCCCGAAAAATGGCATATGAGATCCCAGTGACAATGGGGCGTGCCGGCACTGAGAGTGGGGTGTGGTACGGGCTGTCGTGACGAAAGATCGGGACGAGCGTGATGCACCCATAAAGGGCAGTGCAAACCCCGATCCACGACAGCACCGACTTGAAAATCGTCAGATTAACGTTCCATAGGAACACAGATATGCCGGCGAAAAACAGGAACAGGGAGACATGCAGTAGTGTGGGCAATGCCTCAACTGCCCACGGAACGAGAAACTTGTCGACACCTTCGAAAAAGAACGCGCGGATCCGAGCTCGCTTGTGTGGGCTGTAATGTGGCTGGGTGACCTTGAGGTATCGCCGTGCCCACTGCTGAAGCAACGTCGCGAGAAGCGCGCAGGTGATACTGATAACCAAGCTCAAGAACCAAAGTCCATTCACCCAAACGGCATAGTTTGGTGGAGAAAAGGGGGGTGGGGAAGTAGGAAGGGAACTTGAAACGTTTGGGTTGGCGAGAGTCTGATAGATATTTGCGAGGTAAAAGTTGGAAGTGTCCTGAGGGTTCGGTCGAATGTCCTGAATGGTTACCGAGATCAAGGACGCGACAGCAGCGGAGAATAAACCGGTCTATGAGAAATGTGTGAAGCAGTGAATAGCATTAGAAGATAGCGACGCACAAAGATGAGAATGCCATCAGCGTCCGCTTTCCATCCTTCGACCATCTTCTTGTCTTCTTCCGTCGCCATGTCGAGATACATGGAGAAAATGGGCCCGGACCCATCGACAAAGTTAGACATCCCTCGTGGTTCCTGAGTCGGCGCCGACTGGGGTGGATACGGGTGGTCGCCTATAGTGGCGGGTGAGATCGACGAGGATAGAGACAAGTAGGAGTAAGGTGGTACCTCTACCCGGGATATCTGCATCGGTTACATCAATATTCTCGTGAAGAGCTCGGGACGACATTGAAGGCTTCGGCGTGAGTCGATTAGTACAATGTGGGAGGTGGAACGTGTTGAGAGTGACTGCTCAGTCAGTTGCAAAGAACACCACGAGTGTACCATGAGGCGGTAACCGGGTCAGCCGAAAGAAAGCAAGCGCTCGATGATCAACGCGCTCAACGTTTACTGTAACGCGTACGTAACTTACGGTTTGTCATTGCGAAATAAGCGCTTTCGTCCCAGTCTCTCACAATGTCGCTATTTGAGACGCCCGATGCCACTCTCGTCAAGGGCCACATACTCAGCCTGCCGTTCAATACCCGGGTGCCCCATGACGCTTTTGTTTCACTTCCAAGCACGCTCATCACCCTGCCACGGCTCGTTGAAATTCCCGCATCATACTATCGTTCCATCCTTGACCGCAGGTCCGCGATCAAGTCGATCTTGCTCCACACAAAAGAGAACTCGCCTAGCTAAACTTGTCCAGCGCCTCCGTCCGAAGCACCGAGACCTCGGCCTGAATCCCGACAAAGTCGACGTAACCTTGAAATGGCCCTCGCGTTCGATAATTCCGGAGGTACGCGGCATCTTGAATATCGCGAGCCACGACCGACGCCCTGTCCAGGGTTTCGCAAAGGAAGCAAGCTCTGTTTCTTCAACCCTCTCCTCTCTCGACGCCTTCGCCATATTCTCGATCTTCCTCGTCTACCTCCTGCACGTGTCCGTCTTCCACGGCCCCCAACCGCTGCAACAAAGACTCAATGCGAAGAATGGGCCATCTTTAAGAAATTGAGGGACCGGGTACCGTGGACATTGCAACTCTAGTAACTGTATCTCCGGGTACGTCAGTTCTGGATACTCTAGCTCACGCTCCTCCCTCTCCTCGCTTCTTCATACAGTGTAGTTTTGTCGGTTATACCATACGCTCCTTCGCTCCTTCGCTCCTTCATGCACTGCTGCCCTCGAACTGGGCGCCAATAGTGCTCCGACAAACCCGGGAAAGATACTCAAACCCGAACCTGTTGCAGTTGTGTAGCAGCACGGACTAGAGGAAATTTGTCTCGGGTTGCGGTTGGTCGTCATCGCATCTAAGTCCATCGGCTCGGGGGCTGGTGTTGCAGGCGGTGCGGACGTTACCGAGATTGAGATCAATTGAGACGTCAGCCTAAGGTTAACTCTCGTCTTCCTCCTGTTCGGTCATCACTTGCAAGATCACTTGGCACGTCACAGCTTTAAGTCGTAACATAAAAGTTTCAACTCATCTGAAAGCAAGCAAAACCGCATCCCCGAGCCCTCCTAAATGGTAGGGAGCGTGCGCGGGAAATATATCGAGTCTGGGCGCAGACACAATCCACTCGGAAGTTGAGATGCTACCTGTGCACAGAAGCTTCCGCGTCACTACCAAGTACGCTCATCAGCCTCGTACATATTTTCCTGCTCTACTCGTTTTTGCCACAGTATTTGTACCCTGTAATAGGATGGTATATACAAAAGACGCGAAAAGTATTGAATCATATCGGTATAATGATGTCGACAACCCAACAGGAATGCACACGCACACGTACATCTAAGAGAAGGAGACGGGCATCAAACGATATCATACGGGCAATGTGAAGGATACGGGATATGATCTCCTGTACGCTCTGTATTTGGTTCCCGCGGTGAAGGACCCACAATAGCTACGTCTGAGTGAGCAACCAATGGCAGTGACGAGGGTTGAAGAAGACGATCTAGGGCCGTAGTGTTTTGGTAGATTGCCAGTGTGAGGCTTACCGAGGGTGGGTCAAGAGCGTCGCTTTCTTTGTGAGAACCAAGTTTCGGGCTACCATCGTTCTCTGAAGCAACACCCAGATCGAGTGCAGAGGTCTGCCGTGGAGGGCTTCTGGGAGCAGTGGCAACGCTTAACGAGCGATGAGATTCTGGGAAAGGCGGTGAGAGGTCGGATCGGGTCGTGGGTAGGTGTGGAGACAGCTGCGCACCTGAAGGAAGAGTATTATTGAGAACCAGATCGGAAGAAACTGAAGATGGGAGGTTCGGTGGATCGGAAGGCGCCAGGATGTCAGCATTGTGGGAAATGGCGGTGGATGGGGAGGAAAGAGGTAAGGCGGATGTCGAAGTTGTAGGAGTAGGGTGGGGCGTTATTATACCAGGGGTGAGAAATACATTGGCGGTCGCTGGATCTGGTGAGGTGGCAGGAATGCAGAGGCTCTCGGTAGCTGTCTGATGAGCAGGGTGTAAGTTGTCGAGCAGTGGCACATCCACGAGGCTTTCGACGACATGAAGCGAGGCGGTTATGGACGAAGAAGGAGCATCGGGATTGGTAGGGAAAGTAGGGACTGGCGCAGCGTCATCATCCAGGACGGTGCAAGTAAAGGTGGAGTCGTCGTCGTCGTGAATATGAGCAGCGACACTGCACACTGGATACGAGGACGGATCCCACAGAATGTGATCCCGATTGCCAGTGGAGGCGGAGAATTGTGTCGGTGCGGAATCGGTATCGTGATGCAGTGAGACATAAATGTTGCGAATCGGTCTGAGGATCCGCCCCGTGATCACCCGATCGCTGTCATTCTGCGCTTTGAGAACGATTTGATTCCAGAGAGCACAGAACCCGTGCTGCAGCTCAGATGACGTATCTTGTACATCGAATTCGGATGTCGTTTCCAGAATACGCAAGAACTCAAACGACGGCCAGGACGGTTCAGAGAGATGGCTAAATTGCTGGCGAATCATGTGAATCAAGATAGCAAGTGACAAGCTGTCACCGTGTGCGGCGTACTCTCGGAGGACGAGTTCTGGGATGCCTAGTTCATCGGAGGCGAGAATAAACCAAGAGTCGTCGCGCCGTTGGATCCTTGCAACGGTCTTACTGACTGCAGCCACTAAATCCGTATGATTGCGCCTGTCATTGCCCCATCCACACATAATCTGCACAATTTCAGCGGACATCGGAGCACTATATTGGCATCTGGACCAAATCCTGTCAAAGACACCAGATACCGGAATGTGTGCTGGATCACAAGCCTTCGCGCAGATAATGGCCCTCCGGTCTTTGACAAGATCAGACAGCAAATCGGATGAGAAAGTGACGTCCAACAACCCCATTAATCCCAATGAAAGCTTCTCCTTTTGCTCTTCAGTGAGACGAGGCAGAGGATCGTCAACGACTTTTGAGCTGCGGAAGCCAGGTAAGCCGGAAAAGAAGCGTTCGAGTTCGTGGTCTTCGTCCAAACCGTCGAATGTCCACAGAAAGGCACGAGTATCGATCTCTGATGGAGCATTCAGAGCAATTTCCTCGGCTGTCTTCTGCATGCCCTGCACAAGCAGTTTACGATGTCTTTCTTCCAGGGCTTTAAAGCGATGGTAGGATTGAGCACTAAAATAGTCCAACAAAGTGAGCTTCCTAAGAGCTTGAAAAGTGACATATGATATCCCGGTAATGATGTGCCGTGCTGGTAACGAGAGTGGAGTGTGGTATGGGCTGTCATGACGAAAGATCGGGACGAACGTGATGCACCCGTATAGAGCGGTGCATGCGCCGATCCACGACAGTACCAAATTGGAAATCGTGAGATGAATATTCCATAGGAATACAGATATGCCGGTAAAGAACAGAAACAAGGAAACATGTAGTAGAGTGGGCAAGGCCTCAACCGCCCACGGAAGCAGAAACTTGTCGACGCCTTCGAAAAAGAACGCATGGATCCGAGCCCGTTTGTGTGGACTGTAACGTGGCTGAGTGACCTTGAGGTATCTTCGTGCCCACCGCTGAAGCAACGTCGCGAGTAGAGCGCAAGTGAGACTGATAACCAAGCTCAAAAACCACAGTGCATTCACCCAAACGGCATGGTTTGGCGGAGAAAATGGGGGTGGGGAAGCAGGGAGGGAGCTGGAAATGTTGGATCCAGGGTCGATGAGAGTCTGATAGATATTTGCGAGGTAGAAGTTGGAGGTGTCTTGTGGATTCGGCCGAATGTCTTGAATGGACACTGAGATCAAGGACGCGACAGCAGCAGAGAATAAACCAGTCTTTAATCGATGAGTCAGGGTGAAGCACTGGATTAGAAGATCGTGATAGAGACGCACGAAGACGAGGATCCCCTCGGCGTCGGCCTTCCAACTTTCGGCCATCTTCTCGTCGTCTTCCATCGCCCTCTCAGAATACATTGAGAAAATAGGACCGGAGCCATCGACAAAACTCGAAGCTTCCTGTGACGCTTTTGCCGTCACCCCTGTCGGGTGCTGGTGGTCAACTATGGGGGCGACAGTGACAGGTGAGATCGGCGAGGATGGAACAGAGGAAAGGTAAGGTACCTGTGCCCGGATTTTTACCTGCCTCAGATACGTTGATGATGTCCTCGGAAGGAGTTCGTGACATCGAAGGTTTTGGAATGGGTCGGTTATGGAGAGTGCAAGGTGGGGGGACGGCGTGAGTGACTATTGACCGCCCCAGGCCCCGATAGTGAGTCATACTAGGATCGACCGGTTCGAACCGCAAGCGCTCGGTGTTTGACGCGCGGCTTGACAAGTCATGTTTGCGTTGCGCGGTGGAAAAAAGGGACTTGACGTGTAGACCCATCCCCTAATGGTAAACGATTGCAAGAAATGACGAATATGAAACGATGAATATCGGACGTTGGACGTTTGTCTGGACAGATCGCGGTGGCTTAAACTGATTCAACCCTAACTCAATCGCTGGCCACAATCACAAGGGTGTCTGTCACTTCAGCGTCATCCTAGTCCAAGGCGAGTCGGTTCTAATTTGTGCATTCTGTCACTCTCTCTGCCGTCCTGCACGCTGATCACACTCTCACAACGGTGATGTAGCAATGCGTTCCAACGAGTATTCCCAGGCTCGTCTCGTATCTACGTCTCACCTCAAGCATGCCGCGCTGCCTGGCACCACTTATCACGCTTCCCACCCCTGGTTCACTTACGGCTCCATATGTGCGCATTCTCCCAACTTCCCAGCCCATATGAGGCGCTGACCCATCTTTGTCCCACTCCTCACGATGCCGTGTCGGGATCGAAACCCCACATGCACGAGTCTACTCACTGACTCATTCCACTCTGCTTCAACCTCACTATCGATTGTGGCCCACCCATGCATCCCGGAACATGAGCGCCCGTGTGCGTCCGCCCTGCTACATAGTATCGCGCCTACACCGTACTGCGACCTCCACTATGGATCCGAGCCACATGCCCACCTGGTATGCATAGCGTAGTCCGTCTGACCTCAATTGTCTTGTCGCCCTCTCATCATTATCTGAAACTTCGCTCAGGTTGCAATGTCCCGTGTTTCTTTGGAGATAGACGGAAAACGCACACTGGCCCTACCCTTCCTGCAACGTCCTCATCCCTCGTCTGGGTGTGACTCCATCGTATCGGCTGCCTGCTCGAGTTTACACATATTTCGCTAAGGAATAGTACCGCGTAATAGGACAGTATACAGACATGAGAAGAAAAAGTATTGAGGGTATCCGTATGATATTGAGGGCCCAACAAGAATACATGCCCTATCTCACACGTACATCTAAGAGATTGGGGGACCCGTTAAACGATATCATACTGGCCATGTGACGGATGTGAAGGACGATGTCCTGTATGCTCAGCATTTGATTCCCACATTGAAGGACCCGCGATGGCTATGTCCGAGACAGTGACCGACGGCAATGATGGGGGTTGCAGTGGAAGATGTTGGGCGGGCACAGTGTGTGCGGGGATTTCCAGATCCATCGAAGGGGTATCAAGAGCGTCCTTGTCCTTGCACAAACCTGGCTTCTGGCCACCATCGTCCTCGGCAGCAGCACTCAGATCACGTGCAGACGTCGGAGTGGCGGTTACCACGATCGGGCAACATGATCCTGGGAAAGACAGTGAGGGTAGAATCAGTTCATGGGTAAGAGTGAAGACGCTGACGCACCTGTAGGAAATATATTTGGGGTAGAAGCTGAAGGTGGGTGGTTTGGTTCATCGGAAGGCGCAGGGAGGTCCTCATTGTGATGGGGGGGAAAGATAGCGGGCGGTGAGATAGAGGAAAGAGGTGGGATGGATATGGAAGCCCCGAGAGTGGAGTGTGGCATTGTTACTCCTGAGTTGACAATGTCCTGTACTGCGCCACCGGTGGTTGGATCTGGTGGGGTAACAGGAGTGCGGGGACTTTCAATTATTGTCTGATGAGCGGAGTGGAAGTTGTCAGGCGGTGGTACATCCGCGAGGCTTTCGTCGACACGAAGTGGGGCAGGTATGGACGAGGAAGGCGACTCTGCCCTGGTAGGGGAGGCAGGAACTAGCGCAGCGTTATCATGCAGGGCAGTGCGAGCAAAGGTAGTGGATGCAGAGCCGTCGTGGATGTGAGGTACCGAGTCTGGATGATGACCAGGGACATTACACAATGGATATGAGGATGACAACCACAGTGGCCAGCCAAATCGGGCAGAATCAGTGTCATGATGTAGAGCGACGTAGACGCTTCGAATCGGTCTGAGGATATCCCGGGTCATCTGCTGATCACCAGTGTCAAATATGTCGCTCTGCGTGACACTCGGCGTGACACCCCTCGCTTTGAGAACAATTTGGTTCCAGAGAGCACAGAACTCGTGCTGCAGTTGAGGTGACGTGTCTTGCACGTCGAATTTCGAGGCCGCTTCTATAGTGGACGAGAACTCGTAATCTGGCCAGGACCCATCCCCGAAATGGGTAAATTGCCGGCGAGTGATGTAGATCAAGATGGCAAGTGACAGGCTGTCACCGCGTGTGGCGTACTCTTGGAGGACGTGTTCATGGATGCCCAGTTCATTGGAGGCGAGAATAAACCAAGAGTCATCGCGCTGTTGCGTCCTTGCGACAGTCATGCGAACTGCGGCTACCAGATCAGTATTACTGCTCCATCCAGTCATAATCTGCACAATGTCAGCGGACATCGGACCACTATATTGGTATCTGGACAGAATCTTGTTAAAGACACCGAATACCCCAGGAATTTGTACTGGATCGGAAGCTTTCGCACAGATGATGGCCCGCCGGTCTTTGACAGTGTCGGGTAGCAAACCGGATGAGAAAGTGACGTCTAATAATGTCATCATTGCTGTCGAAAGCTTCCACTTTTGCTTTTCAGTGAGACGGGGTAGAGGATCGTCGACGACATGTGAGCTGCGGAATCCAGGCAAGCCAGAAAAGAAGCGTTCCAGTTCATGGTCTTCGTCCAAACTGTCGAAGGTCCACATCAAGGCGCGAGTATCGATCTCCGATGGTGCATTCAGAGAAGTTTCCTCAGCTGTCTTCTTCATGCCCTGTGCTAACAGTTTGCGATATCTGTACTCCAGGGATAGAAAGCGGCTGAAGAATCGAGCGCCAAAATAGGGCAACATTGTGAGCTTCCAAAGAGCCCGAAAAATGACATATGATATCCCAGTGACAATGTACCATGCTGGTAATGAGAGTGGGGTGTGGTATGGGCTGTCGTGACGAAAGATCGGGACGAGCGTGATGCACCCGTACAGAGCAGTACAAATCCCGATCCACAACAGCACCAATTTGAGAATCGTCAGATCAACGTTCCACAGAAATACGGAGATGCCGGCAAAGAAAAGAAACAGGGAGACATGTAGCAGCATGGGCAAGGCCTCAACTGCCCACGGAAGCAGAAACTTGTCGACACCTTCGAAAAAGAATGTACGGATCCGTGCTCGCTTGTGTGGACTGTAACGTGGTTGAGTGACCTTGAGGTACCTTCGTGCCCACTGCTGAAGCAGCGTTGCGAGTAGAGCGCAGGTGATACTGATGACCAAGCTCAAGAACCAAAGTGCGTTCACCCAAACGGCATAGTTTGGCGGAGAAAATGGGGGTGGTGAAGCAGGGAGAGAACTAGAAATGTTGGACCCAGGGCTGGCGAGAGTCTGATAGATATTTGCGAGATAGAAGTTGGAAGTGTCCTGAGGGTTCGGTCGAATGTCCTGGATGGACACCGAGATTAACGACGCGACAGCAGCAGAGAATAAACCAGTCTACGAGAAGTGAGTGTGAAGCAGCGCAAAGCATCGAAAGCCAGTGACGCACAAATATAAGAATGCCATCAGCGTCCGCTTTCCATCCTTCGACCATCTTCTTGTCCTCTTCCGTCGCCATTTCGAGATACATGGAGAAGATAGGCCCTGAACCATCGACAAAGTTAGACGTTCCCCGTGGTTCCTGAATCGGGGCCGACTGGGGTGGATACGGGTAGTCGCCTATGGGGTGACACTGGCGAGTGAGAGTAGTGAAGATAGCGACAGGGGAGCACGGTACCTCTACCTGGGCCTATATCTGCCCTGGTCATATTCTCGAGAGCTTGGGACATTGAAGCTATATTGTAAGGTTATTGAGCGAGTTGATTGTGGAGAACAAAATCTGGGAGGGTGGAACGCGTTACTATAAGATTGACTACTCTTCGTCAAAAGACCCATGAACGCATGCACCATGAGGCCACGGGAACAGCCGAATCGCAAGCGCTCGACGATCGACGGATCGTCATTGCGAAATAAGTCATTTTGTCCGCTTTCGTCGATCTGAGCCCCTAATTGCATCGTGATTTAGTATCAGGCTTTTTGCGTCCCGGCGTTTCTCCTCGACATACTAGCCCAGGTGGCATCCGATTCGGCAGAAGCTCGTAGTCGAATATTGCACATATTACACGATGAAGACATGCCCCTTCTGTTGTATTTTGGGACTAAGAGAGGGCACTGACCGCGGTGCGTGTATAACCTTTTTTTTCCCCGCCGACGCTTTCGTTGCACTACCGTCTTGCAACAGAGATTGATTGAGAATTCCTCACGCTTTCATCCACGCACATATTAAACCCTGGCTTATCTATTCTCCAGAAGCTTTATCTTCGCATCCGCGACCGCAGAGTTCGTGCTCAAATACCGCATATACGTCCCTGCTTCAATACTCGTTCATTCAATAAATTAACACTTCCCACGACGACATTCTTTACGTCCCCAGGTCGACGAGATGCTACTGGAACTCACCACTGAGTCACCAGCATAATTCATGAGTTGCACGTGCTGTAGATCTCCCCTCCCGCCTTAATGTCAAGAAGTGGCTGAAGGAGAGCGAGACCAGTGGTGGCGCCGTACACCCTCAGAAAAGTGTGATCGTTTGGGGCACCTTGTCGACACCTTCAGAAAATCGGGGCAGCCGTACGTCCACCACCTCTTTACTCTTGGCTTGGCCTGCTGACGCGCATCGCTCTTCGTGCAGAGACATGGCCTATCACTTCAAACTCGCGCACGTCTGCTCACTAGAACCCACATTGCAGGCGACACAGCCCGCCGCGCTCGATCTGATCACCACGTTCCTGTCCCTCCCAACAATCTTAGACTTCGACTCGCTTTTCCAGCTCGACGCTGCCCCCGCTGCTAAGCGAAATCGCTCTTCGTGCACCGCTGGATCCTACCGAGTGACGGACTGGACGACCTGCACACCTTGCACCACCCAAACACGAATATCCACTGGAGTTTACCATATTCCACCAGGATGCGAAAAAGTATCAGTATAGTGACATTGAGAACCAAACGGGAGTATGTGCCCTATCTCACACACAAATATAAGAGATCGGGGGAAGGGTTAAACGATATCATACGTGTATTGCGAAAGACGTGCGGTTGACGGAGACTGAGATGGAAGATCGGTGACTGTGTCGTTTTCGTGGATTGCGCGATTCAACGAGGGGGGGTCAATGACGTCTTCTTCCGTGCGCGACCCAGGATCCTTGTTGCCACCGTCCTCGACAGTAGCACCAAGACCAGGTGCAGAGGGTGGTCCTGGAGAAACGCTGGGTGAAACGATGTCCATAATCGAGTGACGTGACCCTGGGAAAGACAGCGAGGGGTAGGATCGGGTCATCGATGAGAGTGAAGGCAGCGGCGCACCTATATTGTAGAGAACTGGATTAGAAGCAGCTAAATGTGGGAGATTTGGTGAGTCGGAAGGCGCCAGGGGGTCAACGTTGTGCAGGGGGACAAGAGCAGTGGATGGGGAGGTAGAGGAAAGAGGAGAGGCGGATGTCGGGCGGTGTATTATTATACCAGAGGTGACGAATTCATCAGAGGTCGCTGGATCTGGCGAGGTGATAGGAATGGAGAGGCTCTCGGCGGTCGCCTCATGAGCAGTCTGGGGGTGGAAATCGTCGAGCGGTGGCACATCCGTAGCGCTGTCGTCGGCATGGGGCGGGGCGGGCACAGACAAGGACGGCACTTCGGGACTGGCAATGGAAGCAGGGACCAGCGAGGCGATGTGAGAAGGGGGCATGGGGGTAGAGCCATTGTGGACACGGGGTGTCGAGTCCAGACGATGGCCAAGGACGTTGCACAATGGATATGAGAACGGGTCCGACAGATTCGCGCCTATTGGTGCAGAATCGGTCACTTGATGTAGTGCGCTGTAGACGTTTCGAATCGGTCTGAGGACATCCCCCGCTATCCCCCAACCGTCGTCGATCTGCGCTTTGAGAACGATTTGATTCCAGAGAGAACAGAACTCGTGCTGCAGATCGTGTGACGTATCTGTTGCATTCAATTTCGAAGCCACTTCTAGAAATTCCGAGAACTCGTCCTCTGGCCAGGGCGCTTCCCCGAAATGGGTAAATTGCTGGCGAGCAACGTGAATCAAGACGGCAAGTGACAGGCTGTTACCGTATGTGGCGTAGTTTCGGAGGATGGGTTCTTGGATGCCCAGTTCACGGGAGGCGAGAATAAACCAAGAGTCATCACGCGTTTGCACTTTCGCGACGGTCACGCAGACCGCAGCTGCCAAATTAGTATTACTGCCCCCGTTCTTGCTCCATCCACTCATAATTTGCAAAATTTCGGTGAACATTGGACCACTATATTGGTATCTGGACAAAATATTGTCAAAGATACGAAATACCCTGGGAATGTGTGCTGGATCGGAAGCCTTCGCGCAGATGATGGCCCTCCGATCTTTGACAGGCTCAGGTAGCAAATCGGAAGAGAAGGTGACGTTCAACAACCCCATTAATCCGTCCCAAAGGTTTTCCTTTTGTTCGTTTGTGAGACTGGGCAGAGGGTCGACGACGACGTTCGAGTTGCGGAAGCCAGGTAAGCCTGAAAAGAAACGTTCCAGTTCGTGGTCTTCGTCCAAACTGTCGAACGTCCACATCAAGGAGCGAGCGTTGATCTCCGATGATGAGTTCAGGGCAGTTTTCTCGACCGTCTTCTGCATGCCTTGCAAGAGCAATTTGCGAAAACTTCCTTTCAATGATCCAAAGCGATCGTAGGTTTCGAGAACCAAGGTTGCCAAGCGATGAGGAGAAAAGGGCCCAAAACAAAAGCACGGAAAACAAAAGAACGTAGAAATAGTGAACCATTGAAGGAGCCGAAATGTGGCAAAGAGTATTCCAGCCGTGATGTGCCACGCTGGTAATGAGAGTGGGGTGTGGTATGGGCTGTCGTGACAAAAGATAGGGACAAACGTGATACCTCCGTACAGAGCAGTGCAAATCCCGATCCACGACACAACCGACTTGAAAATGGTGAGATCAACGTTCCGTAGGAACACAGAGATGCCGGCAAAGAACAGGAACAGGGAAACGTGCAACAGTGAGGGCAGTGCTTCGACCGCCCACGGAAGGAGAAACTTGTCGACGCCTTCGAAAAAGAATGTACGGATCCTCGCTCGCTTGTGCTGGCTGTAATGTGGTTGAGTAACCTTGAGGTACCTTCGTGCCCACTGCTGAAGCAACGTCGCGAGTAGAGCACAGCTGATGCTGATGACCAGGCTCAAGAACAAAAGTGTGTTCACCCAAACTGCATAGTGTGGTGGAGTAAATGGGGGCGGGGAAGTAGGGAGGGAATTCGAAACATTGGATCCAGGGTCGGCGAGAGTCTGATATATGTTTGCGAGGTAGAAGTTGGAAGTGTCCTGTGGGTTCGGTCGAATGTCCTGAATGGTTATCGACATCTTTCTTGATCTTCTACCACCATGTCCTCTTCTGAGCACATCCCCTCCCCTGCTCCCCAGCGGGTTATCCCTCTGTTCTCTGGCCCCCCGATCACTTCCAGCAGCCCTGACCGACCTGCTGTGAAGGGGAGGGCTCAAAGCAATCGGTCTCACCCTGTGGGTGTCGACTTATCGGTCTTTGACATCCTCAACATCTTCCGTCGTCGCTGGTTCCTCTCCAGGGCCAACCTCTTGGCTAACGTCATCTCTGCTCAAAAAGCAGAAGACGGAAACATTTCCTGGGTGGAGTTCTCTCCCCCATTCCACTCTCACCTGGTCAAGTGCGCTGTTGCTCTTGTGCCTCACCCCGTCTATGCGGTGAAAAAGGTGATGTTTGTGTATATTTTGGAGCTGCTGAATCGGGAGGGTCACCTGGCCTTCTTCGAACTCCAGAAGGGTGGCCGCAAGGCCAACAATGCCCAAAAGGAGAAGCGGCGTCTTGCACGGAAGCGTAGCCGTGCTTCTAAGCGGGAACGGGATAGGGAGGCTGCAAAGGCGGCTCAACTTCCCCCCCGTGAGCGGGAGTGCCTGACATGTGGACGCAAGTTCAAGTCTCGCAAGACCGCGAAGAAGCACAAATGTGCTAAGCATTCCAAAGTGGTTCGTGAGAAGGAGGCAGGTGCAATGGGGTCCGGTTCACACCTGGTACCCCCTGCCCAGCTGAATAAGCCAGCCCCCCCACTCACTCCCCTTGCGCCCACTGCCCCCCCAAACAGTAGTGCCGCCCCCCCAGTAACCGGAGACTTGGGGGCCACTCCCTCTTCTGCCCCTGCTCTTCTCCCTCCCGCCATTGCTAATCTCCTTGGTTCAGTGGAGGCACAGATGGAGTTCATTAGGGCGTTTAAGGAGGCGAGGCGGTAGTCAAATGGATTTAAATGACTATTACTATTGATACAGCCCTGTCTCGTACATACAACGGCTTGTTATGATAAAGTGTTTCGGGGGCCCTCGGGCCCTGCCTATCACGAGTCGCCTCCCCGGCACCGGGGACGCAAGGCGCAGCGGACTCCATGCACGCGCCGCGGGCACCGCTGGAGCCAATCGCGCTCCCAGTAACTCTCTCCGAAGGAGATATGCGGAGTTCAGGGTCCTCTGTCCACTGTCCGGCTAATGCCATGGACGAGGACGTAGCAGAGACCACGACCGTGGCAACCGGGGGCGAAGAGCCGCCCACCCAGCCCACGCCCCCTGACCCCTACATTGATGTTGCGGGCCTAGCGGACGCGATGGGTTTGGGCGACAAGGACCGAGCGCTACTAATGCTGGTGGACAGACTCCTTTCCAGAGTCTCAGATCGGCTCGACCGGGTGGAGGCATGCCAAGTCCAGCCCAACGCGCGAGAAGGTAAGCAGGACGCGCAAGCGGGCCCGCCTCCCCGGCCGGCCGCCACAGCACAACCTAACGCCCGTCCCCGGGCGCCACCGGGGCAACCCGCCCCGCCAACGCCAGCCCAACCCCCCCCTGCCGATGACAACGGGTACATCCCCACCAGGACCTGGGCCAAAGTAGCAGCACCTCGTACGGGATTGATAATCACGGACAAGGCCATCGCGTCACACGCGGCGGCGGCAGCACTCCTATCAGCGGCCGCCCAGGCCCAGAACAGAACCCCAGCGGGCCGAATGAAAGCAGGGGGGCACCCTACCCCAGCGGGCCCCCTTACCACCGAGGTAGTAGTAATAAGGAACGGCGGGTTTGAGGACGCGCGGCGCGAGGAGAAGCTGAGAGCCCGCAGCCCGAGGGACATTGTTATGGAGGTCCGCACCGAAGTGGAGAGACAATGCCGCAACCCCATCAAAGTCCTCAGCGGCCGCTGGTCAACGACATACCAGAAAACAGGTAACTTCGTATACACACTCGCGGGCGACGTCTCAATCCCCGCGATGGTCTCCTACAAAAAGTGGCTGTGCGGCCCATTCCCAGGCGCGCAGATCGCCCCCACCGCCGGGTGGGTGTGGGCTCACCTCAGAGGGGTCCCGACTAGGGACGAGGACGAGGTCCTCTATACCGGGGAGGATCTTCTGAAGGAAGTCCAAACCAACGAAATGTTCGCCGAAGCGATGTATACAGCGACGCCGAAATGGCAGATCGCGCCCGAGAAAATAATGTCAGAGACGGCCACAGTACTGGTGGCGTACGTCGACCCAACCGGGGAGATCTCCAAACACGCGCTAGCTGACGGGGTCTTCATGTTCGGGGCGCAGATCAAATTCGTTGTAGCAGGGGACAAGCCGGCGCTCATACAGTGCAGCCGGTGCCACCTCCTCAGCCACAACAAAAACTCACGCCTCTGCAAAGTGCCGCGCACGGCCGTGCGATGCGTCCGCTGCGGAGGCTCACACCATTCAGACAGGCACAACTTTGAGTGCAAGGGCCCGCACAAGGTCGCAGGCAGGTGCGACTGCGCGCTCAAGTGTATCCTCTGCGGTAAGTCCGGGCACAACGCCCGGTCGCGTGCCTGCCCAAAGCGGGGCGACTTCGCCCCGCCCAGACTCGCCCGCGCCCAGGACACCCCAACGGATCGTCAACCGGCACCGGGCCCACCGCCGGCCCCGCAGACACGAGCCAAGGGCAAGCAAAGAGAGGAACCACCGCATCAAAGAGTAGACGACGACACTCCCCCCTCTCTCCCCTACTCCCCGTCGGCCGTCCAAGCTCCGCTCCCCCTGCCTACGGGGGATGCCCCCCAGGCGGGACCAAGCGGACGGATCACGGCCATAGTCCCAGCGCGACGCGTGCAACCGGACCAAACCACGGGCGGCTACGGCACCAGGCTCATTGCAGAAGATGAGGCCGAATCCCTTCGCAGGAAGGCGGAGGCCGAAAACGCACTGGTGGCAGCGGCCACGGAAACCCCACCTAACCCCCCCAATGCGTAATTTCGTCTTCGGAGCAGTCAACATGAGGAGACGCAATGACATGATGCATGCCCTCCTCGAAACGAACAAGTCTGCTGATATCCTTTTTGTACAGGAACCATGGTTTGGGAGGATAGGGGTGAAGAGGAGCGACACGGAGAGAGAAGGGAGTGAAACGATGGGGGGCGCGGCGCACCAGAAATGGGAGCTACTGTATCCCTACCACACCAACGAACGAAGGGCGAAGGTGATGACATACGCCCGAGTCCACCACAGAGACAACCCGTTCTGGAAGAATCCGCTGAGGGCGATATGCCGCACGGACCTCGCCAGCCATCCCTGCCTGCAAGTTGTCGACGTCATCGCGGGAAAGGAAAAATGGCGAGTCATAAACTTCTATAACGATGTAGACGACCCGTCAGCACTGACCGCCCTAACGGGCTTAACCCTCGAACCCACCATCCCCACGCTTGTAGTCGGGGACTTCAACCTACACTCAAGAACATGGTCTCCAGCGGGGTGGGCCCCATCCTCAGGAGCCGCGCGCCTGGAAGAATGGGCAGCAGCGGAAGGGCTCGAGCTGCTGACCGTGCCTGGCACGCCAACGCGGCGCGGCACCCCGAACCAGAGGGAGAGCACGATAGACCGGACATGGCGCAACTTCGCGGCTTCCGTCAGACAGACGTTCGCCGGAGCGGTGATCGACTGGGAAGGCTCGTTAGGGTCAGACCACGCGCTCATCCGCACATTCGCTACCACCCAGCACCACGCCCGCGCGCCAAAAGAAGAGCGCAGCTGCCAGTTCGACCTCGACGTCGATGGAGAGACAAGGGAGACATGGACCAAGGAGCTTAAAGCGAAGCTCCCGGTCGTCCGCGCCCCCCCCCAATCGGCGCAGGAAGTCGACACGATCGTCGACCTCCTGTATACGGCCCTGGACAGCGCCTGCGAAGCTACCCTCAAAAGAAAAGGGGCGAACCCCGCCCGATCGGCGAGGTGGTGGACTGATGAGTGCAAAGCAGCGGTCGAGGGGATGCGAAGGGCCGGTTCCGAAGAGGAAAAGAAGCTGGCCAACGCGAACCTCAAGAAGGTTACGCGCAAGGCTAAGCGCGAGTGGGCGGACGCCTACATTACCAAGGCCAACGTCTGGGAAGTAGCGCAGTGGCGCCACGGACGCCGCCAGACGCGCATCCCAGCGCTCAGAGTGGCCGGTGGCGAACTATCGTTCGACCACAAGGAGATGGCCGAGGCCCTGTCTAAACGCTTCTTCGCAGAAGAGCGCGAGCCTATTCCGGCGGTCTTCCATGACGACCCGGAAGCACACGAAGTGCGCCCCTTCGAACCTCTGACGGAGGAAGAGATAGGAGACTATCTGCGCAAAGCCGCAAACAAAACGGCCCCGGGGATGTCGGGCCATGGCTGGCTTATACTCAAATGGGCCTGGCCCGAGATTTCAGAGACGCTGACGAATGTGTTCAACGCTTGCATCACACTAGGTCACCACCCGGCCCGCTGGAAGGAAGCGGTAGTAGCGGTAATCCCGAAACCGGACAAGCCCGACTACACGCTCCCTAAGGCGCACCGCCCAATCTCCCTCCTGGAGAACATGAGTAAGTTGCTGGAGAAGGCAGTCGCGGGCCGCTTCCAACATGACATCGCCAACCTGGACCTCATCCCAACAAACCAGTTCGGGGGCCGGAAACACTCTTCGTGCACGGACGCAGGACTAGCACTAATACACGACATCCAGTCGGCGCACGCCCAGGGCCTCAAATGCGGCGTACTGCTGTTCGACGTAGCGGGGTTCTTCGACCATGTCAACCACGGTAGACTGACCGGCCTAGTAGGGCGACTGGGATTCGCCGAAGGCGTCGTCAAATGGGTAGGTGCCTTCCTAAAGGACAGGAGGGTGCGGCTCAGGTTCAATAACATCATGAGCGACGAGAGAGGACAACCGGTCGGGGTCCCGCAAGGCTCGCCCATCTCCCCCGTCCTCTCAGTCCTGTACACATCCCCGCTCCTGCATAAAATGAAAAGCTGGAACAACTCGTCCCTAGGTATGTACGTGGACGATGGGATCATATTCGCTTGCGCGGAGGAATGGAGCGACGTCTCCAACATCCTCCGTGCACGCTACAACGTCTGCATGGACTGGCTGGGGAGAGCCGGCCTAGCGGTCGAACCAGACAAGACGGAGCTCTTATTCTTCCAGCGTCCGGGGGAGCACAACCCCGTGCCGCATCCCACCCGACTCATCCTGCCGGAGCCCCTCGTAAACTCCTACTACGTCGTCCAGCCCGCGGAGATGATAAGGTACCTCGGATTCTTCATCCACAAGAGGTTAAACTGGGAGCCGCACTGTCACCATCGTGGCCAACAGGACACGCGCGTCGTTCAAGGCGCTGCAGGTACTCGGTAACTCAATCAGGGGGCTTTCCATGGCCAATTGGAGACTGGCATTCAACGCCGTCTGCCTCCCGGTAATGACTTACGGGTGCCAGCTCTGGTTCACGGGCAAGCACCCCAAAAAGCTAGTCGAGATCCTGCAGCGAGTACAGAACGAGGGGGTAAAAGTTATCGCGGGCGCGTTCCGCACGGCCCCCCGGGAGGCACTCCTACACCTTACGCGCATCCTGCCAATGCGCATCTTCCTGGAGAAACTCACACACACCTCAGCACTTCGCTTATACAGGTTACCTCGGGCATCCCAACTCCTGAGGAGACTTGGCCCAGAATGGTACGCAGCACGCCAAGGCGACCTGCCCCTGCCGGTCCCGCAAACGCCGCCCCCGCGCAGGAGGACCAAACGCCGCCCCACAGCCCTCGAGGCCCTAGCAGCCCGAATCCCATCAGACGGCCCACGCGTAGACATCACGGCAGTCGCCCCCTGGGTGGTCCCCATCTGGGCAGCCCGCCTCAGTCACATGGGCGTCATAAACCCGCAGACGAGGAGAGCCTGGACCAAGGATCTCACACGCTCCTTCGAGGGTATGAACCTGGCAGTAGTCCACGTCGCGGCCGCGCTCACCAACGAGGGCAGAGAAGACGACAAGATTGTAGGCGGGGCGGCGGCGGTCATGAACATGGGAACAAGCTGGGGTGAGCCTGCCGAAACGTGGGACTGGACCCAGGGAGAAATGGTTAAACAGTTCGACGTGGCATGCTTCGGCATCGCTAAGACCATCGAAGCTCTCACCATTCGGTTCGCTAACGCGGCCTCCCCGCCAGATACCATATATGTGCTATGCAGCGACGCGTCCGCCCTGCAGGCCGTCAAGAACCCACGGAATAAGACGGCACAATCCTCTGCCCTCCTGTTCCACTTTTCGCTGACCACCCTCTGCACCACACACAGTCACACCAGCGTCGTGCTGGTATGGTCCCCAGTCAATGAAGAGCTGGAAGCGCAGACGGCGGCACGCCTCAAGGCAACCGAGGCATGCCGACGCACGCCCCCAGGAGGGGTCGAACGAGTACAATCGGCGGCATTTCAAAAAGACCGCGCGAGGAAAAAGGCCTACCAGGAGTGGGCTGCAGAGTGGGAGAAGAGGCGGGGGGATATCCGCGCAGGACGCAGGACCGCTAGCTTCGCGGACAAATTCACACTCACCAAACCACCGGACGGGGACAACCACCCCCTTTGGCTGGCCGCAACTGAATGCGAGAGAGACGACAAGGGAAAGAAAACGAAGAAAGCCCTCTTCTCAAGGCGCACCACCTCTGCGGCCCTCCAAGTCGCGGTAGACCACGCTTTCACAAGCTCATACGCCACCCGCTTCAGACCGGCAGACCCCCCGGAATCGTTGCGGTGCCCATGCGGAGAACCACTTCGCACCAGCGCCCACACGCTATACCACTGCCAACGATTTTATTTCGAGCGTCACGCCTTCGGAGTAGTCAAATACGGCCGCACCATCCCCTACGACAAACTCCTGTCCTCGCACAAGAAAAACGCCCTCCGCTTCTTAACCTTCTTGCAGGAGACCCGCGCACACTCCAGGCCCGAAACCGGACCAGACGCTTATGTGCCGCCCGAACCTGACTGAGGACGGCACGCAACTCCCCCACGAAAATCTAGGCGTCTGACGCCAGGTGTCAACTCCTCAGCATTATTGCTTACGAATAGGCGCAACCGACTCGGATGCCTGATGGACGCGGGCTTGGAAAGGCCTGCAAACTTTTATCTACCGCTACTTAGTATACGCTCTCAAATGTAGTCTTGGCTGCGACCGGTCTGTACCCATGGTACGCATCCCGGGATAAAATGGTTCAAAAAAAAAAATAAAAAAAAATGAATGGTTATCGAGATCAAGGACGCGACAGCAGCAGAGAATAAACCGGTCTATGAGAGACGAGTACTCGATGAGGCTTGGAAGCACTGCACGGCATCGAAAGATAGGAGACGCACAAAGATGAGAATGCCATCAGCGTCCGCTGCCCACCCCTCGGCCATCTTCTTGTCCTCTTCTGTCGCCATTTCGAGATACATGGAGAAAATAGGCCCTGAACCATCGACAAAGTTAGATGTTTCCCGTAGTTCCTGAGCCGCCGCGGACTGGGGTGGATACGACGTGTGGTCGCCTGGGGGTGGCAATGTGACTGGCGGGTGAGAACGGTGAGGATAGAGCAAAGTGGGAGTAAGGTACCTCTGCCCGGGACTGTATCTCCCCCAGTTACATTGACATTCTCGAGAGCTTGGGACATTGAAGATTATAGAGTGAGTGGATTATGGAGAGGGTGGAACGTGTCAGAGTACTGTAATTACCCTCAATCGGTTGCAAGGAGCCCACGAGGCGGTGACGGGGTCGGCCGAAAACGCAAGCGCCGATGCCCAACACTCTCTCGGAAGTCGTCTTCTCCGCGGACTACCATCTTCCCAGCAGCCGACCGTGCACGGATCGCATTATCCTTGTGCTACGTGCATAGACCAGATCAGAACATCCTGATCCAGGACCCATTATTAATATTCCGACTCTACCGTCTCGCAACATATTCGTCGAGATTGGAATCACAGATCCTATTCATGCCCGCTTTCTATCTGATGACCTCTCCACTGAAACTACCTGCCGCTCGTTCAGTTGCCTCTTCGTGAATCCTATTTATGGGCTTGCGGATCTCGCGGAGGGAGGGCCATATAATGGCGACGATGTTGTTGTGAACGATGGTGCGTCCCGTGATACATCTGTAAACGCAATTAGGTGTTCAGAGCTGTTCGGAGTGTTCAGAGTGTCCTTGAACGGCTCCAAACAGCTCTGAACACCTACTGCATTTACAGATGGCCTATGGCTGGATGGGAGCACAGCTCCCTGTCTCTTATTTCAGGAACTTCCGTCCGAAGGCGCCAGCGCCATCAGTACGCCATCATTGTAGACTTTGTCCTCGGCGCCATGTTGCCCTCTGACTCGCATACTCGTGGTTAAGTCATCACACACGTGTTCCACGCGTTGCCTCAAAACCTCCATCTGCCCACTCTCGAGTATGGGCTCCCACGTCGCGCATCGTGCTGCACCCGCTTTTTCACCACGCGCATCCAGAGTCCTCCATCCCCATGCTCGCGCAATCGAATAAGGCTGCATGTGCTTGTGCTCACCGTCACTTCGCTGTCCCACCTTACCCCGCTCCGGGAGCGGCCGGCCCTGCCACGTGCGTCCCCTGGCGGCCCGGGAGGTTCGTCACTGGCACGCTTCTCGTACTACTCACACTGCGCCAACCTGTGAATGTCGTATACTCTGACGTGCCTAACCTCCCATTCTCTCGCTACGTCCGGCATCCCCGCTGTCTCCTGACCTGGTACCCACGGACGTGCAGCCGACCTGGACTTCCTACACGTCCCAACCTGGTCACGGTACCCCGTCTCCGTCCGAAATTCTTCCCTCCGGTTACCGTGCCTTCGCAAACAGACTCCTCTGACTACCACCTGTTGTTCAGGAATGTGCTACCGGCGAAAGCCCCACCGTGGAGCTTGTACAATGATATTCGAATCAATGGTAGTTTGGGCATGTTCTCGCGTTTCCTACTCTAGTTCGCCGTTACTTGTATTAGTACTTTTCCATACTATCCAGTCTATTCGTATCTTGTAAGTACGAGGTGATACAGTATCAGAAGGTCACGACTCACGAGACGAGAGTACTGTGGTGATATCGACGACCCAACAAGAATGCGTACTCTACGAGGGATCCGTTACACGATATCATGCCACATAATGTTCTGCAGTGACTTTCATGACTGATGGGTCACCCGACGGGAAGAACCCCTCATGACTCATGGGCCAACCGATGTCGGCCGAAATAGGAAAATTTTCCGGAACTCATGGGCCAGCCGATGTCGGTTCGGAGCTTTTTTGATTCAGACCAGTTTTCCGAAGTGGGAAGTGTCAATGAAATGGAATATCAATGTCCAGACACTGGAAAGCATGCTGGGAAATGGAAAACCAAAGCCCCATTCCAGTAGGATAACTAAGGGGAATGGGGGTGGAACAGGACTTCCCTGAATCCTTGCCTGAATCTGTAAAACAGCTGGGAAATAAAAACCCCAAATCCAATCTCAAGGGGACTACCTAGGGGAAGGAAAACCACTTCCATAAATCCGAAAAACAGCTGGGAAATGAACAACCAAAACCAATGTGAAGGGGACTACTTGGGAGATGGGAGATGGAATCCCATTTCCCAAAATCCGGAAAATAACACGGGAGTTCAAATACCCGAAGCCAGATTGAGGGGAACTACTCAGGGAATGGGGGATGGAATCCCATTCCCCAAAATCCGGAAAAGAACACGGGAGTTCAAATACCCGAAGCCAGATTGAGGGGAACTACTCGGGGAATGGGGGATGGAATCCCATTCCCCAAAATCCGGAAAAAACACGGGAGTTCAAATACCCGAAGCCAGATTGAGGGGAACTACTCAGGGAATGGGGGATGGAATCCCATTCCCCAAAATCCGGAAAATAACACGGGAGTTCAAATACCCGAAGCCAGATTGAGGGGAACTACTCAGGGAATGGGGGATGGAATCCCATTCCCCAAAATCCGGAAAATAACACGGGAGTTCAAATACCCAAAGCCAGACTGAGGGGAACTACTCAGGGAATGGGGGATGGAATCCCATTCCCCAAAATCCGGAAAATAACATGGAAGTTCAAATACCTGAAGCCAGATTGAGGGGAACTACTCAGGGAATGGGGGATGAAATCCCATTCCCCAAAATCTGGAAAATAACACGGGAGTTCAAATACCCGAAGCCAGATTGAGGGGAACTACTCAGGGAATGGGGGATGGAATCCCATTCCCAAAAATCCAGAAAATAACATGGAAGTTCAAATACCTGAAGCCAGATTGAGGGGAACTACTCAGGGAATGGGGGATGGAATCACATTCCCCAAAATCCGGAAAATAACATGGAAGTTTAAATACCCGAAGCCAGATTGAGGGGAACTACTCAGGGAATGGGGGATGGAATCCCATTCCCCAAAATCTGGAAAAAGCACAGGAGTTCAAATACCCGAAGCCAGATGAAGGGGAACTACTCAGGGAATGGGGGATGAAATCCCATTCCCCAAAATCCGGAAAATAACACGGGAGTTCAAATACCCGAAGCCAGACTGAGGGGAACTACTCAGGGAATGGGGGATGGAATCCCATTCCCCAAAATCCAGAAAAACATGGGAGTTCAAATACCCAAAGCCAGATGAAGGGGAACTACTCAGGGAATGGGGGATGAAATCCCATTCCCCAAAATCCGGAAAATAACACGGGAGTTCAAATACCCGAAGCCAGACTGAGGGGAACTACTCAGGGAATGGGGGATGGAATCACATTCCCCAAAATCTGGAAAATAACATGGAAGTTTAAATACCCGAAGCCAGATTGAGGGGAACTACTCAGGGAATGGGGGATGGAATCCCATTCCCCAAAATCCGGAAAAAGCACAGGAGTTCAAATACCCGAAGCCAGATGAAGGGGAACTACTCAGGGAATGGGGATGAAATCCCATTCCCCAAAATCCGGAAAATAACACGGGAGTTCAAATACCCGAAGCCAGACTGAGGGGAACTACTCAGGGAATGGGGGATGGAATCCCATTCCCCAAAATCCGGAAAATAACACGGGAGTTCAAATACCCGAAGCCAGATTGAGGGGAACTACTCAGGGAATGGGGGATGGAATCCCATTCCCCAAAATCCGGAAAATAACACGGGAGTTCAAATACCCGAAGCCAGACTGAGGGGAACTACTCAGGGAATGGGGGATGGAATCACATTCCCCAAAATCCGGAAAATAACATGGAAGTTTAAATACCCGAAGCCAGATTGAGGGGAACTACTCAGGGAATGGGGGATGGAATCCCATTCCCCAAAATCTGGAAAAAGCACAGGAGTTCAAATACCCGAAGCCAGATGAAGGGGAACTACTCAGGGAATGGGGGATGAAATCCCATTCCCCAAAATCCGGAAAATAACACGGGAGTTCAAATACCCGAAGCCAGACTGAGGGGAACTACTCAGGGAATGGGGGATGGAATCCCATTCCCCAAAATCCAGAAAAACATGGGAGTTCAAATACCCAAAGCCAGATGAAGGGGAACTACTCAGGGAATGGGGGATGAAATCCCATTCCCCAAAATCCGGAAAATAACACGGGAGTTCAAATACCCGAAGCCAGACTGAGGGGAACTACTCAGGGAATGGGGGATGGAATCACATTCCCCAAAATCTGGAAAATAACATGGAAGTTTAAATACCCGAAGCCAGATTGAGGGGAACTACTCAGGGAATGGGGGATGGAATCCCATTCCCCAAAATCCGGAAAAAGCACAGGAGTTCAAATACCCGAAGCCAGATGAAGGGGAACTACTCAGGGAATGGGGGATGAAATCCCATTCCCCAAAATCCGGAAAATAACACGGGAGTTCAAATACCCGAAGCCAGACTGAGGGGAACTACTCAGGGAATGGGGGATGGAATCCCATTCCCCAAAATCCAGAAAAACATGGGAGTTCAAATACCCGAAGCCAGATGAAGGGGAACTACTCAGGGAATGGGGGATGAAATCCCATTCCCCAAAATCCGGAAAATAACACGGGAGTTCAAATACCCGAAGCCAGATTGAGGGGAACTACTCAGGGAATGGGGGATGGAATCCCATTCCCCAAAATCCGGAAAATAACACGGGAGTTCAAATACCCGAAGCCAGATTGAGGGGAACTACTCAGGGAATGGGGGATGGAATCCCATTCCCCAAAATCCGGAAAAAAACACAGGAGTTCAAATACCCGAAGCCAGACTGAGGGGAACTACTCAGGGAATGGGGGACGGAATCCCATTCCCCAAAATCCGGACAAAAACATGGAAGTTCAAATACCCGAAGCCAGATTGAGAGGAACTACTTAGGGAATGGGAGATGGAATCCCATTCCCCAGAATCCGGAAAAAAACATAGAAGTTCAAATACCCGAAGCCAGATGAAGGGGAAGTACTTAGGGAATGGGGGATGGAATCCCATTCCCCAGAATCTGGAAAAAAACATGGGAGTTCAAACACCCGAAGCTAGATTGAGGGGAACTACTCAGGGAATGGGGGATGGAATCCCTTCCCCAAAATCTGGAAGATTGAGGGGAACTACTTAGGCTCAGGAATACCACTTCCATGAATCTGAATAAAACACAGGAAATGAAATATGGCAAAGCCAATGTGAAGGGGACTATGTAAGGGATGGGGGATGCAAACACCCGAAGCCAGATTGAGGGGAACTACTTAGGCTCAGAAATGCCACTTCCATGAATCTGGAAAATAGCCAGGAAATGAAATAGTCAAGCCAATTTGAGGGGAGCTACTTAGTGGATGGGGTTTGGATACCATTTCACAAAATCCTGAACCAACATATGAATTTAAATACACAATGCCCAATTGAAGGCTCAGTAATACCACTTCCATGAACTAGGAAGAAATGTGTGAAATCAAACACTCAAAGCCATATTGCCAAAAAGTACTACTTAAAGGAAGAAAAGCACTTCCCCAAAAGATAGCAAGGAAATGAAATACCTTAAAGGGGACTACTTAGGTGAAGGAATACCATTTCCACACATCCTGAAGATTGAGGGCAAATGACAAAACAAAAGCTCAATTGAAGCAGACTACTTAGGTGATAGGGGAACACCACAATCTACAAACCAGAGTGGGAAATGAAACAAACAAAACCAATGTCAACTTTGGATATTTCATTTCCTGTGCTTTACCCAGATTTATGGAAGTGATATTCCTGAGCCTAAGTAGTTCGCCTTGAACTTCCTTCTCTTTTCCAGATTTTGGGGAATGGGATTCCATCCCCCATTCCCTGAGTAGTTCCCCTCAATCTAGCTTCGGGTATTTGAACTTCCATGTTTTTTCCAGATTTTGGGGATTGGGATTCTATCCCCCATTCCCTGAGTAGTTCCCCTTCATCTGGCTTTGGATATTTGAACTTCTGTGTTTTTTTCCGGACTTTGGGGAATGGGATTCCATCCCCCATTCCCTGAGCAGTTCCCCTCAATCTGGCTTCGGGTATTTGAACTCCTGTGTTTTTTCCGGATTTGGGGAATGGGATTCCATCCCCCATTCCCTGAGTAGTTCCCCTCAGTCTGGCTTCGGGTATTTGAACTCCCGTGTTATTTTCCGGATTTTGGGGAATGGGATTCCATCCCCCATTCCCTGAGTAGTTCCCCTCAGTCTGGCTTCGGGTATTTGAACTCCCATGTTATTTTCCAGATTTTGGGGAATGGGATTCCATCCCCCATTCCCTGAGTAGTTCCCCTCAGTCTGGCTTCGGGTATTTGAACTCCCGTGTTATTTTCCGGATTTTGGGGAATGGGATTCCATCCCCCATTCCCTGAGTAGTTCCCCTCAGTCTGGCTTCGGGTATTTGAACTCCCATGTTATTTTCCAGATTTTGGGGAATGGGATTCCATCCCCCATTCCCTGAGTAGTTCCCCTCAGTCTGGCTTCGGGTATTTGAACTCCCGTGTTATTTTCCGGATTTTGGGGAATGGGATTTCATCCCCCATTCCCTGAGTAGTTCCCCTTCATCTGGCTTCGGGTATTTGAACTCCCATGTTTTTCTGGATTTTGGGGAATGGGATTCCATCCCCCATTCCCCGAGTAGTTCCCCTCAGTCTGGCTTCGGGTATTTGAACTCCCGTGTTATTTTCCGGATGTTGGGGAATGGGATTCCATCCCCCATTCCCTGAGTAGTTCCCCTCAATCTGGCTTCGGGTATTTGAACTCCCGTGTTATTTTCCGGATTTTGGGGAATGGGATTCCATCCCCCATTCCCTGAGTAGTTCCCCTTCATCTGGCTTTGGGTATTTGAACTCCCGTGTTTTTTCTGGATTTTGGGGAATGGGATTCCATCCCCCATTCCCTGAGTAGTTCCCCTCAATCTGGCTTCGGGTATTTGAACTCCCATGTTATTTTCCGGATTTTGGGGAATGGGATTCCATCCCCCATTCCCTGAGTAGTTCCCCTCAGTCTGGCTTCGGGTATTTGAACTCCCATGTTATTTTCCAGATTTTGGGGAATGGGATTCCATCCCCCATTCCCTGAGTAGTTCCCCTCAGTCTGGCTTCGGGTATTTGAACTCCCGTGTTATTTTCCGGATTTTGGGGAATGGGATTCCATCCCCCATTCCCTGAGTAGTTCCCCTCAGTCTGGCTTCGGGTATTTGAACTCCCGTGTTATTTTCCGGATTTTGGGGAATGGGATTTCATCCCCCATTCCCTGAGTAGTTCCCCTTCATCTGGCTTCGGGTATTTGAACTCCCATGTTTTTCTGGATTTTGGGGAATGGGATTCCATCCCCCATTCCCTGAGTAGTTCCCCTCAGTCTGGCTTCGGGTATTTGAACTCCCATGTTTTTCTGGATTTTGGGGAATGGGATTCCATCCCCCATTCCCTGAGTAGTTCCCCTCAGTCTGGCTTCGGGTATTTGAACTCCCGTGTTATTTTCCGGATGTTGGGGAATGGGATTCCATCCCCCATTCCCTGAGTAGTTCCCCTCAGTCTGGCTTCGGGTATTTGAACTCCCGTGTTATTTTCCGGATTTTGGGGAATGGGATTTCATCCCCCATTCCCTGAGTAGTTCCCCTTCATCTGGCTTCAGGTATTTGAACTCCCATGTTTTTCTGGATTTTGGGGAATGGGATTCCATCCCCCATTCCCTGAGTAGTTCCCCTCAGTCTGGCTTCGGGTATTTGAACTCCCGTGTTATTTTCCGGATTTTGGGGAATGGGATTCCATCCCCCATTCCCTGAGTAGTTCCCCTTCATCTGGCTTCAGGTATTTGAACTCCCATGTTTTTTCCGGATTTTGGGGAATGGGATTCCATCCCCCATTCCCTGAGTAGTTCCCCTCAGTCTGGCTTCGTGTTACAATTTAGCTGCTTCTCTTCGCCTTCTCTCCATGTTCCCTGTACGATACGTGATTTCCGCGGGCTTCTCATTTCTCACGCGCCGCTTCGTTTTTCTTGATTCCACTTACGCACGACTCGATTCAAGGGGTAGTTTGCGCCATCGAACACCACCCCACATTTCCGAGTTACTTCCGTGAGCGCATGACTCCGCGCATCCTTATCTCACTATATCCGGATTCCCCTTTGTTCCATTCTCGAGCAGGAAGCTCATTATCATGCCTTGTGTTTGGCCTGACCAAATACTCTGTACTACTATATAAGGTCTCGTATACCTAGCTTGTACGGTAGACTTGACTTCTTATGTAATACCACATCAGTTGTCTCACGACTCCCATTTGAACTCGCCTTTGTGCTTGAGTTAGAACCTTTCGCTCGCCTTTACGCTTGAGCCTGTCTTGACCCCGCTATTGTCCTTGTGTCCCGGGAGACCAAGTGACACTTGTACATCATCGCTCTCAGGTCTTAACCGACCTACGCCCTTCCGTGACCCGCTGTGACACTAGAGAGTACGCGTCGTACCAACGCCCCTGTGGTGGCGTTACACTTCGGGTATTTGAACTCCCGTGTTATTTTCCGGATTTTGGGGAATGGGATTCCATCCCCCATTCCCTGAGTAGTTCCCCTCAATCTGGCTTCGGGTATTTGAACTCCCGTGTTATTTTCCGGATTTTGGGGAATGGGATTCCATCCCCCATTCCCTGAGTAGTTCCCCTCAATCTGGCTTCGGGTATTTGAACTCCCGTGTTATTTTCCGGATTTTGGGGAATGGGATTCCATCCCCCATTCCCTGAGTAGTTCCCCTTCATCTGGCTTTGGGTATTTGAACTCCCGTGTTTTTTCTGGATTTTGGGGAATGGGATTCCATCCCCCATTCCCTGAGTAGTTCCCCTCAATCTGGCTTCGGGTATTTGAACTCCTGTGTTATTTTCCGGATTTTGGGGAATGGGATTCCATCCCCCATTCCCTGAGTAGTTCCCCTCAATCTGGCTTCGGGTATTTGAACTCCCGTGTTATTTTCCGGATTTTGGGAAATGGGATTCCATCTCCCATCTCCCAAGTAGTCCCCTTCACATTGGTTTTGGTTGTTCATTTCCCAGCTGTTTTTCGGATTTATGGAAGTGGTTTTCCTTCCCCTAGGTAGTCCCCTTGAGATTGGATTTGGGGTTTTTATTTCCCAGCTGTTTTACAGATTCAGGCAAGGATTCAGGGAAGTCCTGTTCCACCCCCATTCCCCTTAGTTATCCTACTGGAATGGGGCTTTGGTTTTCCATTTCCCAGCATGCTTTCCAGTGTCTGGACATTGATATTCCATTTCATTGACACTTCCCACTTCGGAAAACTGGTCTGAATCAAAAAAGCTCCGAACCGACATCGGCTGGCCCATGAGTTCCGGAAAAGTTTCCCATTTCGGCCGACATCGGTTGGCCCATGAGTCATGAGGGGTTCTTCCTGTCGGGTGACCCATCAGTCATGAAAGTCATGGCAGATCATTGGCTGATACAACTGTCCTTGCTCACCCCCCCCCCTAACATGTCACATGACATCACGTGACCACAAATCCAAAAACTCGGAACCAACAATTATTTTGGGCTTGAAAATTATGTAACTTATCACAAACATAAATACGACATAATCATAGACTTTTTGTTTTTGTTTTATTTGTGTAGTGTAAATATAGAGCAACAAAGCAAATTATGCCTTTGTTATTTGTTTTTTTAATCAAAATCAAAATATGTTTATTAGTTAATAAATATTACATAACCTATGTACTTTTTTTTGTCTAAGTCGAGAGGGATGTGGGAGCAAGGGGGCCGGGCGCCCCATTCCGTGTTGCCCCCCGCTCGTCCTCCCTACCCTCGCGCTCTTTCCGCTTTACGCACAAGGGCAGCACGTGTATGCGTGCCACCCTTGTGCGCAAAGCGGAGAGCGGGGGCACCGGGGCGCGCCTCCCGATCTGCGCGCCGCCCGGTCACGCGCCACCTGGCCCGCGCGTTCCCAGGGCACATACACGGGAGGGGGGCTCCCCGCGTGGCGTTTCGCCCTGGCGCGCGAACCCGGGGGATGGGGGCGCTTCCGCGTGGCTGCCCGTTTGCGTTCGCCGTTGCGCGCGAACCCGCGGGAGAGGGGAGGTTTCCGCGCCGCCGCCCGTTCGCGTTTGCCCTAGCGCGCGAACCGGGGAAGGGGGGCGCCCTGGGACCGAGCGCGCCCCCGGTTCGCTTGCCCTTGTGTCGGATGCACAGGGGAGGGGGCACCGCTTCTGCACGTTGCCCCCGCGCGCCAACCCGGGGAGAGGGGGGCGCTGCTCCAGGTTGGAGCGCGCCCCCCGTGCGTGCAAACGGCGGCGGGGCGCTAAGGGTGTGGGGGGCGCACCCGCTCTCGTCCCCGCGCGCGCCCCTCGTTTGCGTGTCGCCTCTGCGCACAAACCAGGGCAGGGGGGCCGCCGCACCGCCTCTGGCGTTGCGCGCGCGGTCCCCGGTAAGAGGGGGGAAGGGGCGATGCGCGCGCGTTCCCCCACGCCGTCCCGCGTCGCGTGCCCTGTTCGTGTGTAAACGAGGGGGCGGGCAGAGACGGGGGACGTACCTGTCCCGTGCCGCACCTCGCTCCTGCGTCTCCCCTCCCTTGCGCGCAAACGGGAGCGGCGGGGGCGGGGGCTTGTCCCGCGTGCGTATTGTTCGCGCGTGAACAAGGGAGGCAGGGGGGGGCCTTTGCTTCCTGCACGCCCCCGTTCGCGAGTCAACAGGGGCGGAGGGGGGGGCGGTGTTCGGTCTCCTGTTCGACGTGAAGGGATGGGGGCGAAAACGGGGGCGTACCTGTCCGCCTCCTTTGCGCGCAAACGGGGGCAGGGGGGAGGGGGGCGCGTGCCACCTGCACGGCCCCCTTTCGTGAGTCAGCTGGGGCGGGGGGGTGCAAAGGGGGGCGCCCCCCTTGTCCCGCGTGGTCCCGTGCTTGCGTGTCGTGTCGTGGTCGTGTACAGGGTCGGGGGGCCAAGGAGGGGCCGCGCGCCGAAAGGGGATGGGGGTTGAACGCTGTATACGATGCGTTGGCAATTGCTTACCTTATTTGCTTATGTTTGTACTGATTTACACTACACAAATAAAACAAAAAACAAAAAGTCTATGATTATGTCGTATTTATGTTTGTGATAAGTTACATAATTTTCAAGCCCAAAATAATTGTTGGTTCCGAGTTTTTGGATTTGTGATTACGTGATGTCATGTGACATGTTAGGGGGGGGGGTGAGCTGGGCCAGTTAAACTGATACAACCCTAACCCGATCGCTGGTTGCACCCAACTCAATCACAGCATTAGCCAAGGCCCGGGGCGTCTGTCGCTTCAGCGTCATCCTAGTCCAAGGTGAGTCGGTTCTAATTTGTGCGTTCTGTCACTCCCTCTGCCGTCCTGCACGCTGATCACACTCTCACAACGGTGATGTAGCAATGCGTATTCCCAGGCTCGTCTCGTATCAACGTCCCACCTTAAGCATGCCGCGCTCGAACAGCTGCCTGGCACCATTCATCACGCTTCCCACTTACGGCTCCATATGTGCGCATTTTCCCAACTTCCAAGCCCATATGAGGCGCTGACATATCTTTGTGCCACTCCTCACGATGCCGTGTCGGGATCGAAACCCCACATGCGCGAGTCTACTCACCGACTCATTCCACTCTGCTTCACCCTCACTATCGATTGTGGCCCACCCATGCATCCCGGAACATGAGCGCCCGTGTGTGTCCGCCCTGAAAATCAACCCCTACATAGTATCGCGCCTACACCGTACTGCGACCTCCACTATGGATCCGAGCCACGCGCCCATCTGGTATGCATAGCATAGTCCGTCTGACCTCAATTGTCTTGTCGCCCTCTCATCATTATCTGAAACTTCGCTCAGGTTGCAATGTCCCGTGTTTCTTTGGAGATAGATGGAAAACGCCCACTGGCCCTACCCTTCCTGCAACGTCCTCATCCCTCGTCTGGGTGTGGCTCCACCGTTAACGCTGCTCTTAACAAGAGAAAGGTGACAGAGATGACCTGGGTGCCTGCAGGGGCTTCCGCGTCACTTCCAGGCATGTCCATTAGCTCGTGGCAGGTCAGGCGAAGGTCGAGACTCATCACTCACACCTCCCCATTCTACTCGACTTTACACTTATTTCGCTACGAAATAGCACCACGTAATAGGACAGTATACAGACATGAGAAGAAAAAGTATTGAGGGTATCCGTATGATATTGAGGGCCCAACAAGAATACATGCCCTATCTCACACGCACATCTAAGAGATTGGGGGACCCGTTAAACGATATCATACTGGCCATGTGACGGATGTGAAGGACGATGTCCTGTATGCTCAGCCCCAGTCGGAAGTCCATAGATTTTAATCGTATTTTTGGATTTTGGGAGTTTATGTAACATTTTTTCGATTCGATGCGATTCTATTCTCTCGACCGGCTTGAATGTATTCACCGCGTCACTATTACTAGTCTGTGATTAGTTACTTGAGAATCCCATTCCATTCCACATGCGGTGTGGCGATCACTCACTCTAAGTCTAAGTCTAAGTCTAAGTCTAAGTCTAAGTCTAAGTCTAAGTCTCAGTCTCTTGGGTCTTTCATCTATGGCCAGCCGGCGCAAGCCTGTGGAACGGCGTAAACTGAGGTTTTCGCTGGACAAACACCTTTTTGCCAATAACATCGAACCCAATCGTGCATCCTCGAAGCACTCTGGAGCGCCCAAACAACGAGAGGCTCGGAATTCTGCACCTCTCCCTGTCCTGACAACTCCTCGTGCTCCCACGCCCGAACCTCATACCGAACCTGAAGATGGTCCACCACCACATGAGTCGGGTGATCCCATGCCACTGGATGGCGACATCAATGAGACAGCCGGATCTTCTCATGCGGCGCTGTCTATTGAGACCGATCCACCTCGTCCTATGCCAATGGACGACCTCAACGATGTGACGGCTGGGCCTTCTCGCCCAATGTCTTCCGATGCTGGTCCTCGAGAAAACATCCAGCCTGACCCACTTGAGCATCGCGACGAAGATATTGTGACCCCGATACACCTCCCTGACCTGCAGACCACACAACAATTCATCGACCTACTGCGTACGGCTGTCCTCGATGAGAGCGTCACGGATCCCGAAGACCTATACAATCTGCGTAATCCTGAGCCCCCTCTCGAATTCCTGGACCCTTCGCCGCTTTTGAGATCCCTGAGGCATTTTATCAACAACGCTGGTGCGTCTCAGGATCACTACGACAACATCCGGGCTATTGAACTATTGAACAACCCCAAGGACGACTTCTTGTCCTTTGACCAAGTGAAGCGGCGTATTCGCCACCTATCTGGAGTCATCTCGCTCGAACATGACATGTGTCCGGACTCTTGTATTGCTTATACTGGTCCGTATGGAGACCTCGACAGCTGTCCTCGGTGTCACGCATCTCGGTATCATCCTGATTCTCGGAGGGCTCGGAAGCGTTTCTCAACTGTACCTATTGGGCCTGTTATTCAGGCGTTCTATGGGTCTCGTGAAATCGCGGAGCAAATGCACTATCTCAAAAGGAAGTTGGCTGAGAATCTGGAGGCTGCGAGACTTGGCGAAAGGGGTCTCCCGATGTACGACGACACTGCTTGTGGCAGGGACTTACTTGATGCTTGGAACACTGGGCGTTTCAGAAGATCTGACGTCGCCCTCCAACTGTCTATCGACGGGGCCCAACTTTGTCCTGACCAACCCTCGGAGGCGTGGGTTTTCATATGGGTCATACACAACCTCCCCCCAGACGTGCGCTACAAGAAAGCTTTCGTCATTCCAGCAGCCATTGTCCCTGGGCCCAAGAAACCAGGGGACATTGATTCTTTCCTGTTCCCGTCGCTGTATCACGTCGCAGCTCTCCAGCGCGAGGGTCTGAGGGTCTTCGATGCATCTCTGAACACTATTATTCCCCATTCTGTTCCCTCGATCATCTTGAGTACTGCGGAAAGTCCCGGGAGCGCGTCGATGTCTGGGATGGTTGGGTATGGAGGAAAGTACGGATGCCGTCTCTATTGTGAGATGCCTGGTCAGCGTCGCACGGGTGACTCACATTATTTTCCTGTCATGGGTTGTCCAGACGACTACAGCGTTGATGGGTGCTGCTACCCTGACGTTACAGCTGTTGACCTTCACGAGTATCGCAACGACCTGCCTCGCAAATATCACGAAAATATCGAGCACCTATTGGCCGCCAGGACTCTGAGAGAGTACATGTAACGCTGCCACTGCGTTGAGTCCGACTTGGACTATCGAAAGGGTGCTCACGACTTAGCGTAGGAGTCTTCTAGATCAACAACGGATACACGGTCTCTGATAGACACGTGATCGCAAGGGGCTCTAGGGCTAAGTCCACTAGGCATAGTCGATGGAGGACGATCTGCTCTACGAGAGACAGACGTATCAAGAGGGAGAGAGAGAGAACACAAGTCACGACAAGGGACGAGAGAATGGTGACAAAGGAAGAAGACCGAGATAGAGATCCTCGGTCTTTCCGTGATGTTATTTATACAGATAGGGAGGTCGCTTTAAAGCGCCTCATGAAACAGTACTACGAATGGCGTAAGTAACTCGAACCCTACTACGCCGATCCTAGGAATGAGTCATGGTATCCTTCATGTGATACTCGATGACTGATACGATAAGTCCATGACCTATTACTGCTTACGAGGGAGTCACAGCCGACTCGTAAGTGTCCACAGCCACAAACGTGACATCACCCCCTTTTCAGCTGCGACGCCCACGGCGCCGAGTCGGTCCGATACCTCCCATCCACCCACTCTGCTTCTCGTCGATGCGGTCCATCACATCCGCCATCTTGAGGCGGAACTTGCTGTGAGCGACCTCGCCCTTCGTCTTGCCGAGCGCCTGCGCCAGGTGATGGAGGCGCTGTTCAAGACGCTCAGCCTCTTGCACGTAGGATTGGTAGCGGTGCAACTCAGCTTTTACGGATACGTCACGCAGTTCGTTGATGGCGCGGTCAACACGGTGTTGGTCGGAGTGGCCCATGGCGAGGGCGAACATGTCCTTGGGTGCGTAGTGGGGCTTGCCGCGCTCACGGACCATCGGCTCTGCGTACAGCGGCTTGGAGTATACCTTGTCGCTGTCGTCGACCAGGGCTATGACCCGGGGGTCTGCCGACATCACCACCTGTATGTAGGCGGCTTGGCGGGTGATCCCCATGGTGTCTGTGATGAGGTAGTGGACGAAGTCGTCCCCGCGATTGTGCTTGTACCCCTGAGGGGCGACACGGCCGCTGCCGAGGCGGCGCTGGAGGCGGATGGTGGGATGTAATGGGGGATCTTCGACGCGTACGTCACCCCGATAAATGGGGCGACCCTCGGAGTCGCAAGCGTACGGGGTTTCGCGAGGGTTGTCAGCGTCGGCAGTGGTCATGGTGAAGGCGTGCTCAGCTGGGTACCACTCTCGTAAGGTGAGCTCGGGTTGCTCGTATACGGCCTCCTCAGCGTCACGTGGAATAGCTCACGTTGCTCCAGGAGCCTCGTTCTCCTCATCTGAGCCTTCAGCAGCTGCTCCTCCCTCCAGGTCCGGGCGGTGTACTTCCATTCCTCCCACTTCCGTGTTGCCGGCGATGGTGTCCTCTTCAGTCCGATACTCGATTCGTACCGGGATAGGTCGAGGTGAGGCATCCTCACTGTCTGGGAGAGCTGTACGAAGCCGACGCACTTCGGCCTCTGTGAGTGGGACGGTGTTGAGCCGCTGTCCGTCTTCGGACATGAGCCAGTAGGTGGCTGGGTTTGAGGAGCCGTCGGCGTAGGTGGCGGGGAGGATCGACTGAAGGGCCACTGCGAGCTCTTGATGGGTGATGGGGCCCGTGTTGTTGGCAATGCGAAGGATGGCATCGGTGGCAGCGGGAGAAGACATTGAGGTGTTAGAGAGGAGTCCAGTGTGAGGAAAGAGGCGGGTGAATGAGGAGTACAGGGTTACTTGGGTTGCTTTTATGTTCGACTCCGAGTGGAGTTGAGTGGCTTGGTACTCAGCTAGGGCTTCATCCGCAAACACGTCGTCCTTATCGACCCACTGGTTCTCCGAGTCAGGGTATCCCTTCCATTTTACCAAATACTGTCGTCGACGCTTTCTGCCGAAGATCCGGGAGTCTAGAATCTTCTCGACTTCGTATTCTTCTTCTCCTTCTATCAAGTCCAGTGGTGGGCGCTGGAAATTTTCTCCATGTATGGGCGTCTCTCGATAAGGTGTGAGAAGATCGATGTGAAACACTGGATGGATGCTCCACTGCGTGGGAAGTTCCAATCGATAATTGACAGGGGACATCACCTGTGTGATTTGGAAGGGTCCGTGTCTTCAGGCCGCTAATTTCGCCGTGGGTTGATTGGTACGCAGATGACGTCCTTCCAGCCACACGTAATCTCCGAGTCAGAATTTGGGCGTATCTTTGTGTTTCACCCACGAGGCCTGGGCCTTTTTGATCAGGTGTTGGGCTTCGGTCCACGCTTCTCGGAATTGCTCCAGGCGCTTGGTCACCTGCGGGATAGGGGATGGGTTATCGGTCCAATCAGCGCGAGGGTTATAGCCCATGAGTAAGTGGAATGGGGACTTCCTCGTGGATTCGTGGGGCCAATTGTTGTGCGTGAATTCCGCTATGGGGAGGAAGGACGCCCAATTGTCCTGACGTTCGTTGGTCCAGAAACGAAGATACTGCTCTAGCCACTGATTCGTTCGTTCGGATTGTCCGTCTGTGCGTGGGTGGTAGGCAGTGGAAATGTTCTGTTGTATTCCCAGGATACGGCATAATTCTTGTGTGAATTTGGATGCGAATCGGGGATCTCGATCGCTGATAATCTTTGACGGTAATCCAAATCTCGCGAACACGTGAATAACGTACAGCGCTGCGGTTCCTTCAGCCGTGATTTCTTCGCTACATGGGATGAAGATTGACGCTTTCGTGCAGTCGTGATCCGTGACTGTCAGTATAGAGTCGTGTCCGTTTGATATGGGGAGTTTGGTGATGAAATCGAGCACTATGGTTTCGAATGGTAGGGCGTCGGCTTTCGGCGTGATGGGAATCAGCGGTGCTCGCGTTGGACGATTGTTAACTTTGTGTCGTTGACAGTCCGCACATCCCTGGACGTACCCCCTGATGTCGTTCTTCATGTCCGGCCACCAGTACCTTCGTTCTACCAGTTGCGTAGTTCTGGCAATGCCTGGGTTTTACGATCCTAGAGGCGGGCTCACAGTTTCTGAGCTGCTACCGCTTAGTCGTAAGCGAAATCACGAGGTGGGACAACGGGCCGAGTTGCTGACTAAGCGCGAGAGCGGTGACCTGCACACTGCAGGGGAGAGGACAAGGGGAATGGCAATAGCACTTGAATTCACAGAGAACAAGACTAGAACGAGGAATACAATGTGAACTACAGACTCTTTTAAATACTATGTAGAATTCCTATTTTTCTGTGTATTTTCCGAGGCCGCGTAAGTGTTGATCTAAACATAGGTACAATTTGTGAGCTGGCAGAAGTGAAACATAGAAGTGAAATCCGAGACTTTTCCAGAAACAGAAGCAGAAATCTGAAACGATCGATGGCACGATCTGTGATTGTGACACTGGGTGTCCGTGGACAGGGGTGTCGTGGTTGCCTGTAATGATCGTTCTCTTTTCTGTTTGGTCTCCCGTGATTACTCGGTGTCCGTGCTTGTACCAGACGCCTTGTATTTGTTTCAGTTGATGAGGGTCGACCCAGTGTCGGAGCGTCAATTCGGTTTGTACAGGTTCGTTTGTGGATGTGATCGTCACGGCTCAGGCGAAGACGTGTTCTGGGAGGACGGTCACGTCTTGGTTGTCGTTTCCTCCTTGGTTATAGTCGGGGCGACGGGACAACGCGTTGGCCCTTCCGTTGTTCTTCCCTGGGATATGGTGAATCTCAAAATCGTATTCCATGAGTTCGAGTACTTCCCGTGTGATGCGTCGACTTATTTTCTGCGGGCTTTTCCAATATTGCAGGTTCATATGATCGGAGAAGATCTTGATTTTGTGCGGGGATCCTGCCAGGAGAGGGCGCCAGTGACGTAGGGCTTTGACGATCACCAGTAGTTCTAAGTCATAGATATCGTAGTTCCGTTCGGCTTCGTTCAGTGTGGCTGAGTAGTAGCTGATCGGGTGTCGCTTGCCGTCTGCCTTCTTCTGCAGTAGTACTGCTCCTACTGCGAATCCCGATGCGTCTACCTCTAGTTCGAACTGGTCGCCCAGGTTGGGGTGTGCGAGGACTGGCTCCTCTGTTACAAGTGTTTTGAGCTTCTGGAATGCTCGTTCTTCGTCCGTACCCCAAGACCATTCGGTGTCTTTCCGTGTCAGTTTGTTGAGCGGCCTCGCGTGGGTGGCGAAACCACGGATGAAAAGATGGTAAAAATTGCAGAAGCCGAGGAATGAGCGGACGTCACGAACCGAAGTGGGGCGGGGCCAATTGCTAATCCCCGCAATTTTTACTGGGTCCATGCGTGTCACCCCCTTTTCAAGAATTACCCCCAGGTAATCCATCCGTGGTTGGTGGAAGAGGCATTTTTCGAGCTTGAAGTAAAGGTCATGTTCTAGACAAACTGCCAGGACGTCGCGGACTGCGTCAATGTGGGCTTGCAAGTCAGCAGGGTCTCTGGTGGCGATGCCGATGTCGTCCATGTATACGCGAATGATGGTGCCCCGTAGTTCGTGTTTCACGATGGTGTCTCATAGGATTGTGTTCATCATTGCCTGGAACGTCGCGGGGGTGTTTGTGAGGCCAAAGTACATGACTAGAGGTTCGTAGAGTCCGTATCGTGTCTTGAATGCTGCTTTGGGTTCGTCTCCGGGCTTTATGTGTACATTGTTATACCCCCATCGGACGTCAAGTTTCGTGTATGTGTGGGCTCCGCTTAGATCTGTGATGAGGTCGGATATCAGCGGGAGGGGGTATTGGTTTCGGATAGTAACCGCGTTGATGCGTCGATAATCCTGGACGGGGCGTAGTTTTCCGTCCTTCTTTTTAATGAAGAAGAAGGACGAGGCGTACGGAGATTTCGATGGGTGTATATATCCCTTCTTTAGTTGTTCGTCTAGAAATTCTCTGAGTTTGCCGTCTTCTTCTTGCGTCATTGGATATACTTTGCAGTCGATGGACGCGGGTGTACCGGGTTTGAATTCGATGGCGTGATCCCAAGGCCTTGTGGGCGGGAATCGGTAGGACGCCTCTTCATCGAATATCTTGGCGAATTCTTGATATTCCGGGGGCAGTACGGCGGCGGTGGTTTGCTGGTGGGCCGCGATGGCTAGCTCCATCAGGAAAACCCTCTCTTTACTTATTCATTCTTTTCCATTCTTTTCCATTCTTTTCAGAAAACAAGAAGAAAAAGTAAGAAAAAGACATCCCTCTTTCTTTTTTTTTTACTTGCTGAACTGCCAAAAAAAGAACAGGATAAGTAGAGTACCAAATGACCAAAAATGGACAAAATAAAATGACCAAAAATGGAAATATCGGACCAAACTTAATTTTTTGGTCCCAAACTTTCCATATATGGTAATAAATCGGACCAAAATGTCAAAAAATCGGACCAAAATCGGACCAAAATCCAAAAAATTCCCAGAAATATGCCTAAAAAGTATAAAAAGTATAGAAAAAGAAGAGGGGATCTCTTTTAGCAAGTAGTGGGTCCTTTTCTGAGAGGGTCCTTTTTTCCCTTAAAAAGGAACAGAAAGTTCAGCTAAGTAAAACATGGGTTTTCCTGATGCTCAGTTGCAGACGTACGGACGTGACATTCTTCTTCTAGGTCTTTGAGCGCATCCTCCTTCTCTTCGACAGTCATAGAACCGATGATGGTCTGACGCTGAGACGGATTGATGGATCTGATGATAATGGGCATCATATCTTCATGGATAACCGCATGCGTCCAGCTGATGGTGGGTTCGTAGGTTGAGAGCCATGGGTATCCGAGTACGAGGTCTTCGTTTCCGATGTCCGTGACTAGAAAGCGTAGGGTTTTACGGATTCCCTTAGTCTGTACGTCTAGATCCACACAATGCGTGATAGACCCAGCTTTGTTTTCCGTGTTGTCAATGTTCCAAATTTTTCTGGGTCGGTCTAGCTCGACTAGTCCGAGTCCCATTCTTTTTGCGAAGGCTGGTCGTATGAAGTTGTCGGTGGCTCCCGAATCAACTAGACCTTTTATGTCGGCCATGGAGTAACTGGTGTGAATCGAGACTGGAATTCGAAGCGAACGGTAGCGAGTCATGATTACAGAGTTACAATTAACTGCCCTCACCCAGGCCGATGGGTTCAGGTGTCCCGAAAACCCTCTTTCCCCCATATTTCCTGAAGGACTAGGTCTTTTACTTCATCGCTTTCTTGTTTGATGCCGCTGAGCCAATTGTCGGCACGTTGTTGGGGGTGAGCCGTGGTCACCGTTTGTGCCTCTATCTCTGGTTCTTGGGCATAGTGGTCTGTCTCTGCAGCTCTACTGGAGGAAGGCTGGTTACGCCTTGGTTGTTGGGGCTGTTGGCAGTTTCGTGAGAAGTGGCCCAACTGTCCGCAGTTATAACAGGTTACTGTCCTCATGTCTCGCGGTGGCCTACCGCCTCGATTGGTTCCCATTCTAGGCTGGAATGGCGGTCGTGGACCTCTGTTTGGGTCGCCTACCTCTGCGACTCGGGCTTGGGTTCGGTCTGCCGAGGTGTCCATTGCGTTTGGGTCGTACCGCGGTGGTGGGTTGCGAGGGGGAGCCCATCTACTGGTCATTGGTCTCCATGGGACTTGAGACGTTGGGGGCGGAGGAAGGGGTCTTCCTGTTTTGAGAACATTGAGGCGCGCCCTCATATGAATATATTGTTTTTGTCTCCGCAGTACGCAAGCCTTCCAGTCGTTGAAGTTCCTTGGTTCGTCTAGTTCATAGACCTTGGTGAACAGTGCTTGGGGCAATCCCGCCGTAAAGCGGTTGATTGTTTGTTGGTCGTCGAGACAGTAATGAGCTTTCCGTGCGAGGCGTTCGAATTTGATGACATACGCATCAATATCATCTCCTGTCATCCTGAACCCCTTCTGCAACTCCGCCTGGGTGTTACGTTCCTTCCTGGACGTAGGACTCGACTTGAGTCACGTGTGCCTGTTTGCTGCTGCAACCGCGTTGCAAGGCGTAGGGGCGTTCGACAGTCGTTGATAATGGCAGATAGAGGTGAAGTGGACAGTGGCGGGACAGACTCCGAAGGCGCACTGAAGATGATGAAGGTGGAGGGACGGGTCTCCGAGGTCACACCAGCGAGCGAAGAGGTGATCGATGTGGTTATTCGCAGAGTGGATAGCGCAGTACTACTGGCCCGGCTCCAAAGGGGAAGGTATTCACAAAGATATCAAAGCTACCGCTCTAAGGTGCGAGTAGCTCTCTACTTATAGTACTCAGGGGAGCTTTGAAGCTCAGCCCCAACTCCGAAACCCTAATACGAGTGGCCAATGGCATAAGGCCCTCGATAGGTATCAGTCATCCGTCCATACAGTAGTCAGCGGTTATCAGTCATCCGCTATGTGCATCAGTCATCCGAATCTCGATTCGCACCATATTACATCAGAGGCGAGACCAGTCCGGGCACAGGCTCATCCGGACTCTTCTGGACGAGTCGAGGCAGGTCACATGCCAGGGTCACGTGACGGCCGTTCTTCAGGACCTATTCCCAAGGCTCCTGGCAGCGGTTCTGAGGCGGGGAGGGGGATCGATTGCTCACCAGGCGTCCCGTTCTCGCGGTATCCTCTAGGGCTTCTATTGCTGCCCATACTCTCTCCTGTACGCGTGGGTCTTCTTCAGCTTGCCAATCCCACCAAGGGTCTTCAGGCGTGTTGGCCGACTCCACAAAGGGGATATCGGCGGTTGGCGTGTAGTCGCGTGGCGAGTCACGTGCCGGCGAGGGCGAAACCGTGACACTGGGCTTGTTCAGCTTCGAGAGTGTTGGCAAATCGTCGCGCGAACTCCACGGTTACGTGGTTCCAGAGGGTGTCGGATTGGCGGGGGATACCTCGCCTGACTTCGTTGTTTAACCATTCAAGTATGGTTAGCGTCCATTCGCTGACGTAGACCCCTTTAATATAGCCGAGGAAGAGAAGGCATCGTCGGTAGACGTTGGTCATGATGGGTGCTTCGTAGTTTGTTCCCCAATAGATGTGCCATTGCGTGAGGAAGGATTCGTATTTAGTTCTGTCTCCATCGAAGGTAGAAGGGGGCTCGCCTGACAATTTGTCGGATCCCCCATGTAGTCCGACGCCGGGGACTCCTCCTCCTGGAAATCCTCCTCTCATCAGCAATCCCTGGGTTGTGCAAAAAATCCTTGTAGAGACTTGGTAGTGACTGTAGAGACTGTAGCAACTGTAGATGGTTGTAGACTTTTGTAGTAGGCTGGTAGAGACTGGGTAGTAAACTTGTAGAGACTGTAGATGTTTGTAGACACCATAGTTGCTGGTAGTTGCTGGTAGTTGCTGGTAGTTGCTGGTAGTTGCTGGTAGTAGATGGTAGAGACTTGGTAGCATTGTAGCAAACCCTGGAATTTAAGCTACCAGATCAGCAATCCTTGGACCTCTACTATAGTTCTACAGTAGTTCTACAGTAGTTCTACAGTAGTGCTCATAGAGCCATAGTGACCCATAGGTGGTAGTAGCAATGTTTATGTCCTATGTAGTACTACCATAGTTCTACTGTAGTACCCAGGCCTGCTACCATAGTGCTACTGTACCCAGGCCTACTACTGGAGTGCTACTGTACCCAGGTCTACTACTGTAGTGCTACTGTACTCAGGCCTACTACTGTAGCACTACTGTACTCAGTCCTACTACTGTAGCGCTACTGTACTCAGTCCTACTACTGTAGCACTACTGTACTCAGTCCCGCTACTGTAGCGCTACTGTTGCGTTTGAGCCCCTGGAGTACCCCCGCGAGGAAGACAGCCATGCGTACAGCGTCACAACCAAGGAAGAGTTGTTGGACTGGGTGAAGAATGGCGACCAGACGTACCGCGATGTGAGTCCCTTGCCGGAGTAGAGGAGTGGAAGACGGCCGTCACGTGACCCTGGCACGTGACCTGCCTCGACTCATCCAGAAGGGTCCGGATGAGCTTGTGCCCGGACCGGCCGATAGCGTGTGATGCAGATCGTGACTCGTGACTGATGTGACTGCTGACCGATGATTGATCAAGAGCCTTATGCCATTGGATACTCATATTAGGGTTCGTGGCTGTGTATTAGGGTTGCTGGGCTTCAAAGCTCCACCCCTTGTGTATAAGTAGAAGGACGTCTGCGTGTAGACTCCTTAGCTTTGATATCTTGAGGAATACCTTCCCTTTCCTGCGCCTTAGCTCCTAGTCCCTGTGTGTGTGCTTGCCTCTTCGCCGTCATCAGCTTTCCGCTATAAGTCGTACGCCGACTTCTTCCTTATCATTCTCGACTTCTGTATCGCCGTTGCCTCTGTTTGGCCTCAACCCTCAGCAAACCGGTCTCTAATCCAAGTCGGATTGATACGTCCCGGAAGGAACGTAACAGCTACTGTACTCAGTCCTACTACTGTAGCACTACTGTACTCAGTCCTACTACTGTAGCACTACTGTACTCAGTCCTACTACTGTAGTGTTACTGTACTCAGGCCTACTACTGTAGTGCTACTGTAGTACCCAGGTCTACTACTGTAGTGCTACTGTACTCAGGCCTACTACTGTAGCGCTACTGTACTCAGTCCTACTACTGTAGTGCTACTGTAGTGCTACTGTAGTGCTACTGTAGTGCTACTGTAGTGCTACTGTATCTAGGCCTACTACTGTAGTTCTTCTGTACCCAGGCCCAGTACTACTGTACAACTTACCATAGTTCTACTGCTGCTGTACCTAGGCCATGATGTCATAGGCCTAGGTTCTTCCATAGTGTGTCCCTGCCAGTGGCACTAAGCCTACTGCTGCTGGCTGTCCTTTTGGGCTGCTTGGAGTCCAGCAGTCTCTCCAGGCCATACTGCAGGTGCTCAGCAGTCTTGGTGGTTGGGTTTTGTAAATTTGTAACAGGGATAATGTTATGGCAGCTCAGAGCTGGCATTTCTATCTTTTGAAATAAAATAGCTAAAACTATGAAAATATTTAGGGACCTGTATTTTGAAGAAAGCTGAGGGATCCTCTGCCAATGTTAAGTGATCCGATCAACCATTCCTAAGTTATTTGACATTAGCTGAAGGGTATTAGCTGACACCTTTGTCATGATCTTGTGACATCTTTGCTTTGGACTGACTCTCGACTCATACTGACTTTGTGACTCAGTTGTGACTTGTTCGTGACTTGTTCCCCCCCTGTATGAACCTGTATTGAAGGATCTGCTTATCAGATCCTTCTAGCACCTTCTAGCATGTTCCAGACTAACCCTTAGCCCACCGTACCCTGGACCCTGATGTGCTGGCACTTACTGCCAGCGAGATGTGTCACCCTCGACCCTGATGCGCTGTTGCCCTGTACCCTGACTAGTAGAGCAGTATATAAGGACCCAGTAGTTCACCTTGTACGCCTTGTTTTAGTCTTTTAACAACTAAGCACCATCTTGTCCTTTCCCCCTTTTCCACTGGCACTTGTGAACACCTCGCTCATTTGTTGTCGCACGTGCCTGTGAGTCTGCTCCCGGGTGGTAAGGCCTTGCGAGGCAGCCCACACTGGCAGTAGTAGCAGGACATATGAGGTCTTCAACACGTGTCGGTTCGGCGAGTACACCAGAGCAGTTCCCCAACAGCAAGAATGATCCTGGTGTGATCGTAACAACCTTTCAGCTAATGCCAAATAGCTCAGGAACAGTTGATTGGATCGCTTAGAGTTGGCAGAGGAACTCTCGGCTTTTGAGAATTTCTACCTCCCCAAATATCTTCATATTTTTAGCTATTTTATTTCTTCAGATCCTAACAATACCAGTTTGAGCTGCTATAGCACTAGTCACTGAGCTGTTCAAATAAGTTGGAAACTACTGATCAGATCACTTAGGGTTGGCAGAGGACCCCTTGGCTCCTGATCTGATATAACTCCCTAAATATTTTCAAAATTTTATCTATTTTATTTCCTGAGATATCAGAACATCGGCTCAGCCCTGGCATCAACACTAGATTGACTTAGAAAAAAAATGGTGTGGACCACGGGCGACTTCCAGGCGGAAGTTTAATTTGTGGCATGGGGAAGTGCGCCACTTGGCCGATTCAGTTCGAACTTGAACCCACCCTTCCTCCCCTTCCTCCCCTTCCTTCCTCCCTTCCCTCATGCGAATACATCGCCTTCAAGTTGCACCCATCCTCACAATCTCGCAGCCACAGCTGAGTAAAAAAAAATTTATATCCTTTACCTCTGATCGGGCAGTCGCAGGACACGTCATCAGACCACCTCGGCACCCCCACCGTGACCTCACCCGTATGCATGCAAACCCACTGCCGCCGTCTCGCGGCTCTTGTTCTAAGGTGAGCTGTTTGTTCTTTTTCTTTCTCATCCTCACTTTCCACCCAGGTGCAGCAACTCCATCGTCACCTCAAAACCGCCGCACCCGCACCTGCCACCTCACCACCCCTTAAGACCCCGCCGTCTCAACGCGGCCGTCGTCCGCACCTCGACGTCGCTACACCGCCGCCGCTTCGACACGGCTGCCACCGGCTCCACCCAGCAACTCAGCGGTTGCCACGACGTGGCCTTCTTGTCACGACCCCTACCACCACCTCGACCGCCTTGTCATGACCACGATCACTACCTCGATCGCCACAACGCCGCCGCCGCCACCTCGACAGCGCTAACCCGGCCCTGCCCCAACACAACGCCATTCCCACTCGTCACCACCTCGTCTGCGCCGCCACCCACCTCGGCGACGTCAACCGGCACCCCGGCCCCACCTCGACAGGCACGTGACGGTGCCACGTACACTGGTGCCGTCTCGACTCGGCCGCTACTGCCACATCGGCGCTGCTCAGATAAGTTCTCTATTTTTTCTTTCTTTCTTTTCCTTTTCTCATCTCAACTGGTACAGGACTCTGCCACCGCCGCTGCCCCGACATGGTCGCCACCGCCACTCCGATCCGCTACGACCCCCACCAACACCGCACGCCTCAACCACGCCCACCGGCGCCGTCCCGACTCAGCCCTCACTGCCATGCCCTGCGCCCACCCTGCCACCACACGCCGGCCCGCCACGCACACCCCGCCACGGCGCCACTGCCACCTCAACACTATTGCCACTCCACCACCCTGTCGCTGCGGCATCTGGCTCCCATAGTGTATTGTTGTATTTGTAGTTGTGTATACTCATAAATATATATATTTAACCTTTATTCTGCATGAATATTGTCTGACTGAGAACTGAGTATGAAATTATGGTAGACTACAGTAAGGCTATGGTAGTAGGCCTGGTACTACAGTAGAACTATGGTAGTAGGCCTTGTACTACAGTAGAACTACAGTAGCAGGCCTGGTACTACAGTAGAACTATGGTAGTAGGCCTGGTACTACAGTAGAACTGCAGTAGCAGGCCTGGTACTACAGTAGAACTATGGTAGTAGGCCTGGTACTACAGTAGAACTACAGTAGAACTACATACAACATAAACGTTGCTATGCTGCTACAGATGCTATGGAGCTACTGTAGCGCTACCATAGCACTACATAGAGGATCATGGATTGCTGATGCTTGGAAATCCTCCTGGGAATCCTCCTGGGAATCCTCCTCCAGGAGGTCCGCCTCCGGGGGGTTCGTGTCACGATTCGGCTTGTGGACGCTTACTATACGGTGATGACTCCCTTAGTAAGTAGTAATCAGTCATGGACTCGCATCAGTCAGCCGTCGTAGTATCACATGTTTGTAGTGATGCTATGACTCATTCCTAGTAGTAGCGGTAGTAGGGTTCGAGCTACTTACGCTACTAGTCCTTCAGATTCGGGAGGAGCTTTAAAGCTGCCTCAATCATGTATAAGTAGTACGAGTGCGAAGACCAGAAGTCCTCATTCTGGTCTTCTTCAATCGCCATCACGCATCCTCTCCTTGTGATCCTTCTAAGTGTCTGCTACCTCGTCCGCTTGTCTCTAGTAGAGCAAGTCGGCCTTCACGAACGCCTAGTGGAATACGCCCTAGTGCTCCTTACGATCACGTGCATTCGGAAGCCGTGTATTCGTGTCACGTGACCATCGAGTCGCAAGAATTCGCTAAGTCGTCGAAACACCCTTTCGCTGTCCAAGTCGGACTTACGCCAGTGGCGGCGTTACATTAAGACCAGAATCCCTTCATCGTGGCGTTCACGACTCGAGACCGTTGGACCAACTTTCGCACATACTCCTCCGAACGAAGAGGAGATCGCAACGTACCAGTACAATTTCTAGGAGCAGCACGGTGGAGAGAATACCGCGGAGACATCGGATACTTCGTTGACTTTGCATCGGGACCTACCCGATACCGACCAGTTGAGTTCAACTTCGAAAACGTTTGCTGGGTAGAGATTACGTGGAACCCGATCGACAACAGGTGGGACGCAGTACGACCAGCAGGGAGGAACTTTAACTGCGACATCGACGCAAGAGGACTACCCAACCGAGAACAGTGGGGACAAATCGACGGACGACCAGAAGAGGAACCAAGCACCTCGGAACCACGCACACCCGCACCCTCCGAAACAAGCGGGGAAGACGACCAAACCGAAGCCGACGACGAGGAATCAGAAGTAGCAGCAGTAACCCAAACAGCTGAGTCACTACACATAACCGAGCCAGAAATCATCCACATACGCTCTCCAGCTGCAGCCGCAATGGCCACGATCACGCAAGAGGAAATCCCTCATCAATGAGGAAGAAAGACGCATTCGGGAAGAGGCCAACGCAGTCCTCCTTCCCATCCACCCAAGTACAGGACATCGGATGGACTGCCGACGAAGCCGCGATATTCCGCGCCGTAGGACCCGATCACCCCGATCCACCCCCAGGTCGAGGAAGCCCCCCTCCACCACGAAGACCCGGAGGAAACTTCGGAGGTGGACCACCACGAGGAGGGCCGCCAGGAGGAGGATTCCCAGGACCGCCAGGAGGAGGCGGAATTGGAGGGGCAGGAGCAGGGGTGCAACCCGGTGAAGATAAACTAACGGGTGAAAAACCCACAGTGTATTACAGGGGACAGAAGCCGACTACGAGGCATTCCTCACTCAATGGCACCTTTACTGGGCACTTAACGGGGACTGCCCCCGTCTTGCGAAATGTATATCGCAGATGCCTCATGTTCCTAGGATACGTGAAGGGACCCGCAGTCAGCAACTGGACCCTCGGCTTCCTCACGTGGCTCAACAACGAGGTCAGGACAGGAAGAGACCGGTACGATGAATACCTCTGGGACACCCTAACAGCAGGGCTTCTCAGACCGCTTCTCCAACGTCTTGGAGCAAGAACAAGCCCAAGCTGCTCTAGCCAAAGGCTTCAAAATGGTTGGAGATGACATTGACACGTACGTCACCAACTTCGAACAGCTAGCACGGAAGGCTGATTATCGCCTCAACGACCGACAAACGATCGATCGATTCACGGCGGGCCTTCCACCCGCACTCTTCACCAAGGTCTACGAGCTGGACGGGCCAAGCACGTTTAACGAATGGAAGGACGCCACGTTGAAGCGTCAAAAGCAGTACATCCACCTTAGGGCCAGACTGCATTTATCCAAGTCAACACCTCCCGCACGTTCCAACCCCCCTCGGCATTACGGAGCTCCATGGAACCCCCCGCGGAATCCACCACCGAGATACGACCCAAACGCGATGGATACCTCCGCCGACCGCTCCCGAGCGCGGTTAGCCAACGCCGAAGAAGTCCTAGGGAGGGACAATAGGTCGTACCAGAGAGGGGGAGGAAGCAGAGGCAGGGGAGGAGGGACAAAGGCGTGACATGAGGGAAGTTATTTGCTATAACTGCAATAACCCGGGTCACTTCTCACGAGACTGTACGCGACCTAGGAAGCAAACGCAGCAATATCGGACCCCAATAAGCCAAAATCGGCAGTGCGGAAACCGACTATTATAGTCAAGAACCGTCGACCGCTCGCGCAGCAAGCACCTCGACACCTCAAGACGCAGCCAAAAGCTGGCTCGAGGGGGTGAGGGGAGCCACGGATGAAGTAAAGGACCTCATATTCCAGGACTTATGGAATCAGGAGGGTTTTCGGGACGCCTGAACCCATCGGCCTGGGTGAGGGCAATCAATTGTAACTCTGTAATCATGACTCGCTTCCGTTCGCTTCGAATTCCAGTCTCGATTCGCACAAGTTACTCCATGGCCGATATAAAAGGACTCGTAGATTCGGGTGCAACGGACAACTTCATAAGACCCGCAGTTTGCGAAACGCATGGGGCTAGGGCTACAACCCCTAGATCGCCCAAAGAAAATATGGAATATTGACAACACAGAAAATAAAGCTGGGTCCATCACTCACTTTATCGATCCTCGACGTAGAGACCAAAGGAACCCACAGAACCATGAGGTTTCTCGTCACGGACATCGGCGACGAAGACCTGGTGCTTGGATACCCCTGGCTAGCCACCTGCGAACCAACGATCAGCTGGAAACACGCAACCATCCACGAAGAAAACCTGCCCATAGTCATCCGATCTACCCATCCTTCGGAACGGCAAGTCATACTCGCCACCACCATGACCCAAGAAGAAGCCGAAGAAGCAGTGTTGGAGCTAGAAGAGGTGTGCCAAATACGAACGACGGCCACTGAACTGGCCATCGCCGCTCGAAGCGACCAAAAGGTAACCGACATTCCCGAACCATACCGACGCTTCGCCAAAATCTTCAACGAAGAAGCATCACATTGATTCCCGCCTTCACGGCCATGGGACCATGCGATCGACTTCAAACCAGGCACACCGGCTAGCATCGACTGTAAGTATACCCCATGTCACAAGAGGAAGACGGCCAACTCAAGACGTGGCTTGAAGAACAGCTAAAGATGGGTTACATTAGGCCATCGAAATCACCTTACGCATCCTCATTCTTCTTTATTAAGAAGAAAGATGGCAAGCTCCGCCCCGTCCAAGACTACCGAAGAATCAACGCCTGCACCATCCGTAACCAATACCCCCTGCCGCTCATGAGCGAACTCATCAACGACCTAGGCAACGGACACATATACACCAAACTTGATGTCCGCTGGGGCTATAACAACATACGTGTCAAAGCAGGCGACGAGCCGAAAGCCGCGTTCAAAACGAAATACGGCCTCTACGAACCACTGGTGATGTACTTCGGACTGACCAACTCACCAGCAACCTTCCAGGCAATGATGGACTACATCCTCACCCCTGTCATCGCCGCACATGCGCTGCTCGGCACCATCATTCGGGTTTACATGGATGACATCGGCGTCGCCACCCATGAGAATGCGGGGATGCAAGCACACATCAACGCGGTGTGCGACATTCTTCAAGTCGCGATGGACCACAACCTATACTTCAAGCCGGAGAAATGCCTTTTCCACCAACCGCGGATGGATTACCTGGGGGTCATCCTTGAAAAGGGGGTGACACGCATGGACCCAGTAAAAGTCGCAGGCATTCGCGACTGGCCCCGACCTACGAAGGTACGCGACGTACGCTCCTTTTTGGGCTTCTGCAACTTTTACCGCCTCTTCATCCGCGGATTCGCAACACACGCCCGAGCACTGAACCGACTCACTCGCAAAGACACGGACTGGTCTTGGGGTACTGACGAAGAGAAGGCATTCCAGACCCTCAAAACCCTCGTAACTTCTGAACCGGTGCTAGCACACCCCACGCTCACCGACCAGTTCGAACTGGAAGTCGACGCATCGGGATATGCAGTAGGAGCCGTACTACTGCAGAAGAAACTCGACGGCAAACGACATCCAATAGGGTACTACTCGGCCACGCTCAACGAAGCTGAACGCAACTACGACATATACGACCTTGAACTACTGGCCATCGTGAAGGCACTAAGGCACTGGCGACCCTACCTAGCTGGCTCACCCCACAAAATCAAAATCTTCTCCGATCATCTCAACCTCACGCACTGGAAATCACCCCAGAAGATAAGTCGTAGAGTCGCAAGGGAAGTACTTGAACTCATGGAGTACAACTTCGAGATTCACCACATAAAAGGAACGAATAACAGAAGGGCGGATGCACTGTCCAGAAGACCCGACTACGACCAGGGAGACCGAGACAACGAAGGGGTAGTGGTCCTCCCCGGAAGGGTCTTCGCCGCACGACAAGTCCGAGTACGACAAGCCATCACCCAAGCCGAGGAGAACCATCGACAGGACGAAGACCAGATCAAACCCTGGGTAGACGCTCACAAACTCAAAAGGTTAACGACGTCTGGTACAGGCAAGGAGCGAGGGTCATCACTGGCGGAACAGACGACATCCGCACCATCATCTGGAATCATCACGACCCCCTCATGTATGGACACCCAGGCATCAAACGCATGGCACGTATCATCGAACGGCACTACTGGTGGCCTCACATGTTGAAGCACGTGACCGACTACGTCCAAGGATGCGCGGAATGCCAACGCCACAAAGTCAATAACCAACCCACGAGAGCCCCCCTAGTGCCTATCACGCCGATTCCCGACGCTAAGCCATTTGAAGTTATAGCTCTTGACTTCATCACTAAATTACCGATTTCCCAAGGCCATGACTCCATCCTCACCGTAACGGACCACGACTGCACCAAGGCGTCCATATTCATCCCATGCACCGAAGACATCACGGCAGAAGGAACCGCAGCCTTATACGTCACTCACGTGTTCAGACGATTTGGGCTACCGACCAAAATCATCAGTGATCGAGACCCCCGATTCGCGTCCAAGTTCACCCGAGAGTTATGCCGCATCCTGGGAATCCATCAGAACATATCGACCACTTATCATCCGCGCACGGACGGGCAATCCGAACGGACCAATCAGTGGCTCGAACAATATCTAAGGTTCTGGACGAACGAGCGCCAAGATAACTGGGCGCACTTCCTCCCAATGGCGGAATTTGCGCACAACAGCTGGCCACACGAAGCGACCAAGACATCCCCATTCGCACTCATGATGGGGTATGACCCGCGTGCTGACTGGATCGATAAACCCTCCCCTATTCCCCACGTACTCACGCGACTGCAACAGTTCCGAGAAGCGCGGCAGAACGCCCAAGAGCTGATCAAGAATGTTACAATCCGCCCCACGGCCCGCCCGGAACGACCACTCGGAACCGCTGTCAGACGCTCGCAAGCGGATTATGCCGAAGAAGAAGCGCAAATCTCAAGACTTGTGGCAGAGCACGCCCAAGCGCCCAGAGCTAAGTCACCCGTTGGGTATTACGTATATGGGAGCGCTCAGAAACCTCAGGAATACTGGGAGTAGCGCACGTGACTTTAGCGCCGCCCGTCACGTGACCCTGGCACGTGACCTGGTCTAGACTCGCACCAGATGGATCCAGATGAGCTTGTGCCTGGACCGAGGCTAGAACGCCTCATGTTTGTGACTCGTACGTGATTGTGCCTGATTTCTGATGGACTGTATGACTCGTGTTTCTTATCTCTGACTCATGCCATGAGGGCCTTACGCCATTGGCTGTCTGTTATCTCTGACTCGTTGTGACTCATTCCTAGGATCCCTGTACTAGGATTTCGGAGTTCCAAGCTGGGGTTCAAACCTCCTTGGATGTGTATATAGGCTCTTGCTTATGGTCGCTGAAGACCTAAGCTTGACTTCTTGGATTATACCACCCACTCCTGTGCTTAGCTACCTGAGCTGTTTGCAAAGTAGCGACGCTGATAGCAGGATTTCCGTGTTCAATCAAAGACTGTTCCTGAAGCCACCTCCTTCCTCATTTCCGCTTCCCCTTGCACGCTGTCTGCCTCTGCAACTCTCTCCACTCTCCTCTTTGTCGCCCTCTGTATACTTTGGGCCACTTTACTCCGTCTCTCTTCTGAGATTTCACGTGAACGGCTTTCCCAAGTCGTCTTGAAGTGTGATCGTTAGGACCCGACGAGCCTAGCACGCGGTGTTAGAAGGCAACGCCCGGTGGAGCGTTACAAAGAAGGCTCAAACGCTCTGGATCAAGCACAAGGCGACGCCAAGGTATCAAGAAGGAGATCAAGTCTGGCTGGAAGGGCGACATCTCCGTACCAATCAACCCACTGCCAAGCTCGCCGCACGCCGACATGGGCCCTTTCGCGTAACTCAAGTACTATCGCCCGTCAACTACAAACTCGAACTTCCCACGCAGTGGAGTATTCACCCGGTGTTTCACATCGATTTACTCACACCTTATCGCGAAACGCCCATGCATGGGAAGAACTTCCCACATCCGCCACCGGATCTCATAGATGGAGAAGAAGAATATGAAATCGAACGCATTCTAGACTCTCGGTGATTCGGCAGGAACAGGAAACTTCAATATCTCGTCCAATGGAAGGGATACTCCGATTTGGAGAATCAGTGGGTCAACAAGGATGACATATTCGCAGATAAGGCCATAGCGGAGTTTGAACGCAGTCGAGTAGGAAGGGTTATAAGCGAAGGAAATGACGCTAAGTCTCCCCCATCTCCTCACACTGGACTCCTCACTCCTCACTCAACAATGTCTGTTTCCTCTTCCACCGCTACCCCCTCTCTCGCTGCCTTCGGGCTCGACAACCTCACCCACGAAGAAGTTCGCAACGCCCTATCCAACGTCCAGTGCATCACCGACATCGACAACCTCAAGGACCCTCCGACCTACTGGCTCCTCGACGCCGCCGGCCAACGCCTCCACGCCCAGCCCTACACGGAGGCCGAAGTGCGTGGGCTTCGTACAGCTCTCCGCGACGGTGAGAGCCCCCCACTTCGACCTCTCCCGGTACGAGTCCACTACCGGATCAAAGACGAAGAAGACAGCGGCGACGAAGCGATGGGAGGAGTGGATGGGAGCACGGGATTGGAAGCCCGAGGCGCGTCAGTGGGAGAAGTCTCAGCTGCGAGCGGCAGCGATAAGGAGAACAAGGATCCTCTGGCGACGCCGGTGGTTCACCGAGATGCTGAGAGAGCAGTGTACGAACAAGTCGAGGGAGTCCTAAGGGACTACTATCCAGCTGAGCACCCCTACATCATCACCACCACCGACTCTGACAACATCCTCGAGACCCCGTACCCGGCGGCTTGCCTTCGATACCTCAGCGGCAGCGCGCGTCACGCGCCGCACGGATACAAGCACAACCGCGGGGAGGACTTCGTCCACTACCCCATCACCGACGCCGCCGGCAACACAGTCCAGGCGGCGTACGTCCAAGTCGTCATGAACCCCGACCCCCTCGTCCTTGCCCTGGTGGACGACAGCGAGAAGGTATACTCCAAGCCGCTGTACGCCGAGCCGCAAGTACGGGAGGCCGGTAAGCCCCACTACCTCGCCGAAGACATGTACGCCTTCGTGGGCGGACACAGCAACCAACACCGGGTGGACCGCGCTGTCAACGAGCTGAAGGACGTAAGTCTGAAAGCCGAGCTGCACCGCTACCGAGCATACAAGCGCGAGGCCGAGAGGATGGAGCAACGGCTCCACGCCTTGTCCCAGGCGCTCGGAGGGGTACAGGGGGAGTTGGGCCGGAGTAAGTTCAGACTCGAGATGGCCAACGCGTGGGACAGGATTACGGAGACGCAGGAGGGATGGATGGGAGGAGTCGGGCCTACTCGGCGACGCGGTCGTCGCAGCTGAAAAGGGGGTGATGTCACGATTCGGCTTGTGGACGCTTACTATACGGTGATGACTCCCTTAGTAAGTAGTAATCAGTCATGGACTCGCATCAGTCAGCCGTCGTAGTATCACATGTTTGTAGTGATGCTATGACTCATTCCTAGTAGTAGCGGTAGTAGGGTTCGAGCTACTTACGCTACTAGTCCTTCAGATTCGGGAGGAGCTTTAAAGCTGCCTCAATCATGTATAAGTAGTGCAGTGCGAAGACCAGAAGACCTCATTCTGGTCTTCTTCAATCGCCATCACGCATCCTCTCCTTGTGATCCTTCTAAGTGTCTGCTACCTCGTCCGCTTGTCTCTAGTAGAGCAAGTCGGCCTTCACGAACGCCTAGTGGAATACGCCCTAGTGCTCCTTACGATCACGTGCATCCGGAAGCCGTGTATTCGTGTCACGTGACCATCGAGTCACAAGAATTTGCTAAGTCGTCGAAACACCCTTTCGCTGTCCAAGTCGGACTTACGCCAGTGGCGGCGTTACAGTTCGCCTCTGGGGGGTCCCTCCGATGGTGGGTCTGGTCGATCGGGTCCTACTGCTTGATATAGGGCAGCGTCATCTGCCGTCATGCGGTGTCCTGTTTCTGGGTGGATGGGGAGGAGGATGGCTTCAGCTTCGGCTCTTATGCGGCGAACCTCGTCTTGGATTATGGTTTCTGTGGTCATCTCGGGTGGGTTTACACGGATGATTTCGGGTTCGTTAATGTTAAGGGACTCAGCTCGTTGAACCAGTTGGTTCGTTTCATCCTCTTCGCTTTCTTGGTCTTCAGTAGTGTGTTTGCTTTCACTCCCTTCTGATGGAGCGGGGGTGCGGGGTTCAGAAGTACTGGGATCTTCAACTGGGGCTCCGTCGATGGGTCCCCAGTTAGTTCCTATAGGTAGGTTGCGTGAGTCTATATCACAGTTGTAGGTTCGTCCTGCTGGTCGAACCGCGTCCCAGCGGTTGTCGATGGGATTCCAGGTGACTTCTACCCAGCACGAGTGTTCGAAATTAAATTCGACGGGGCGATATCGAGTTGGTCCTGAAGCAAAATCGACAAAGTATCCTTCGTCTCCCCTGTATTGCCTCCAACGGGCTGCTCCTAAAAATAGGATGGGTACGTTACGATCTCCTCGTTGTTTGAGGTAATATGGTTGAAAGTTCCTCCATTGGTCTCGAGTAGTGAACGCCACGGTGGATGATCTCGGTCTTAATGTAACGCTGCCACTGCGTTGAGTCCGACTTGGACTATCGAAAGGGCGATCACGACTTAGCGTAGGAGTCTTCTAGATCAACAACGGATACACGGTCTCTGATAGACACGTGATCGCAAGGGGCTCTAGGGCTAAGTCCACTAGGCGTAGTCGATGGAGGACGATCTGCTCTACGAGAGACAGACATATCAAGAGGGAGAGAGAGAGAACACAAGTCACGACAAGGGACGAGAGAATGGTGACAAAGGAAGAAGACCGAGATAGAGATCCTCGGTCTTTCCGTGATGTTATTTATACAGATAGGGAGGTCGCTTTAAAGCGCCTCATGAAACGGTACTACGAATGGCGTAAGTAACTCGAACCCTACTACGCCGATCCTAGGAATGAGTCATGGTATCCTTCATGTGATACTCGATGACTGATACGATAAGTCCATGACCTATTACTGCTTACGAGGGAGTCACAGCTGACTCGTAAGTGTCCACAGCCGCAAACGTGACAGTACAGAACCCACCGTCTTGAGGTCGGTTTGTGCAAGCAAACATTGTTCAGCGGGCTCCCAAATCAGCCACTGCCTGTACCGAGCGTTTTTACGTTGGACATTATGCACCTGTCTGTTCTCAACCATCCCGATCTTTTTGTCAAGTTGTTCACTGGGAAACTCGACTGCTATGAGCCCGACGATAGGTCGACCTGGGACTGGGCCGTTTTCTATCAGAACCCGGCGATGTGGAACGTGCATGGCGAGACGGTCACTAGGGCTGTCCCTTACATACCGTCGAGCTTCGGACGCGCACCGCGAGACCCCGCTAAGAAGATCAACTCTGGGTACAAGGCCTGGGAGTTCCAGCAATACATGTTTGGTCTTGGTCCCACCTTGTTCCGACATATCTTACCTAGGAAGTACTGGCTCCATTTCTGTAAACTTGTGGCTGGGATCTGCCTTCTACAATGCCATCGTATCAGTCGCATTGACATTCTCAAGGGGCACGTGTTACTGGATGACTTCGTGCGAGAGTTCGAGACTCTATACTATCAGCGTATGGAGTCCCGAATACACTTTGTTTGGCAGAGCATTCACTTGCTCACACACCTCGGCCCGGAAACTCTACGAGCTGGTCCTTTGGCTTGCTATGCACAATGGACTCTCGAGACTGCAATTGGCAACTTGGGTCGAGAAATCTGACAAGACCGCGACCTGTTTGCTAACCTCACGCAAAGGGCAACACTCTGGGCCCAGGTGAATTCTTTGCAGGCTCGCTACCCGAGAATCAAGATAGAAGTGCACTCTAGGAATGGGTCTTCGCTCCCTAATAACGCCTATGTGTTCGAGGAGGCTCCGGGCTACGCACTTCTTCCGTGTCATGAGGAATACCCTGCACCACTCTCAGATGAAGAGCTCGAGGCTCTCATGATATATTGGCGGTCACAGGACTGGCCGATCCAACGCTCCTGGCCCAACACTGTCTGTCGCTGGGCTAAACTCTGTCTACCAAACGGACAACGCGCACGGTCAGTCTGGTTCGAATCGAAGGTCACAGGTCCGCTTCGTCGGACATCCTGCGTCGAGGTAAGACAACTCTGTCTCCAACATCTCGTCTGTGCCCAAACTGTCTTACAGATAGTATATAACGATCGCATGCGAATTGCGAACATCTTATTCTATTTCTATTTACGGTTTGGCGACACACGACACCCCTTGGCAATGCTGACACTGTTCTCCATGCCGGATGCAAGGATCCTGGCCGATTCTAGCGAAACGGTCTATTTATGCGACCCTTTGGATGGCCCTGAGGGTCTCCTTGTTGTGCCTGTGACCGCAATACGCTCAGTGGTGTCTATGTTTCCAGAGATGGCAGTTGACCCAGTCGGCGAGATATCTCTCACTGGCAGGTTTTCCTTGATGCGACACGCATACGCTGAACTTTCGACATATTCATCAGATGGTTTGTTTGAAGACGACTACGAAACCACATAAAATAGAACATGCAAATTTTTATTTATTTCTTCTCCGTCTTGTGCTTGCGTTCACCAGACCGAAGACCCGTCCCATACAGTCTCCGCTTCCTCCGCCATCTTTCCCTCGCACGATCCCCACACCTCGTCGTAGTCGTTCAAGTTATCAACGCTTTCTGCTTCGCCATCAGCCACCGTCTCCTTTATTCTCGTCACTTTATTTTTGCGCAATGACGGTCAGAGACTTGGTACCAGTACTCTTTCCCGACTTGATCATGACATTAATCTCTGCAACCATCACCAGCCGTTGCTCTCGTCACTTTGTACCTTCAACACTTCCCATTCGGCTACTCCTGGCAATCCACAAGGCACCACTTGAGGTTGCGATGGCCATTGCGTCTGACGTCAGACCGGAGGAGGGTTTAGCTGTGTACGTCGTAGTATCTTAGGCCCTCTTGGTCGCTGATTTCACATGCTCATTTTTACCCCTTCCTTTTGTTTTATAGTTTGCCGTTTCCCCATTATTTATCCGTGGTGCATCACTTGTTATCTGCTCTGTTTCCCGTCTTCGTACCCGCCCTTACCTTTATCTTGTTCTCGTCGCTCTCTATCCTGCTCGTCACCGCGTTCTCGCTCTACGGACTTCTGATTTAGTATCAGACTTGTTGTCTACTGATCAGATGTATATGACGCCGTATTCTGGACTCCAAATGAGAATGTCTCCCTCTTCCGTCCTCTCCATGTGAGTCAGTGACTTGTAAGAATCTCTACCAGGGCTAGTCTAGTCCAGAAGAATCACCGAAACCCAAGAGTACTCGTATGCTCATGCAATCCCCTCTCCATGCCGTCCTTCGCACTTCCCTTCGATGGCCCATCTTATCATACAGGCTCACTCGCATCAGTGCAGCCACCTGTCTCGGCTCAACGCTGCATTCACTCATCTTCGCGGACGGTTACTCGCATTGTTCGTCGTATTTTCCAGACTTGTATTCTACGAACATCGCCTTCCTCTTTTGCACTCTTTCTGCTACCGCTGGCTTTCCTTTTATCTCAACTATTCGACTGTACACTGTCCCACATCCGATTTTGTACGACGGCGCTTGTTACTTGTTTCGTCCTTGCTGTCGGTCACTATAGTCGGCTCAATGTCGACCAGGGTCACGTCGGCTGCCTCAGTTTCGACAGTCTGCGTACCCGCTTCAAACCAGCGCCGCTAAGGATATGTGAGTCACATTCCGCACGTATCAGAATACTCTCTTACATCCTTGGGGAACCACGCGAGCAAGGGACAGCTGATACGACGTTGGAGGATATGTCCCGAACCTGTAGCAAGATATGGGAGCAAGGGAGGGGGGGGGGTGGAGGAAGTTCATAGGAGAGTAATCGATCTCCTCCCCGGTAAGTTTGCTTCTTCACAAATATAAATAGAATTGAGTGATTTGACAAACAAACATATCAGACAATTGACATACCGTTCATCAAGGAGGTCGTTACGTTCTTGAAGCAGCTGAGCAACGACGTAACTCCTTGCGTCCAGTAACTCCTGCAGGGTTGCTTTGTATAGCACCCTGGCTCTGAGATTTTTGGCAAGGGGGATGTCGTCAGCTGTGGATTCTGGGGAAGACATCCTGCTGGCTAGTACAGTAGACTGTAAATGAGAACGCGTAAGTCGATCGTTTTATAATTTAAGTCTCCCCAACCTCCCCAAAAATTGGTCAATTTTTTCGTCGTGGAATTCATCCCTCTCTCTCCTCTCCTTTCCTTTTTTCCCCCGAAGCACAGTGCACATGGACTATATGGACTTCCCGTCCCAGTTCCCAACCCGTACAGTCAATACCAACCCGATGGCGCCGGAGAAGGTGTCGTTACCCCGCCGGGCACGTATGGAAACCATGTAAGCCAAATCAGGAAATATTGACGGCAGTTTGACGTGTGTATACAGACTGCTGGATCCCACTGGGGCACGGAGAGACCGAATGTGATAGCGGCCGCGTCCGAGCAAATGCTCGAGCAAAACAGATTTTATGTGCGACTCCAATACAACTCAATGAAGCAAAAGGAAGAGATCGTCGCGCTGCAGGCATTGAACTCTGATTTGAAGAAAGAACTTGAGTTGCTCAAGGAGCGTAATGAGACGTACCGGTAAGTGTTAATTGGATCTGCGTTGGGCCTCCGTGTTCTGACATACATTAATTGGTTTAGGGAAATAATCAATGGGTCAATCACGAAGGACGACGATCAGCAGACGGTGTCAATCCAGAGTAAGGGCGCTCGTCGTGTGTTTTCACTTACAAAGCCTCCACCAAATCCGAAGCTCGAGGCCCAAGAAGATCACCCAGATGTCTGATTTTGGAACGTACTCGAATTCAGAGTCGAAATCAGACATCGCAACAAGAACCAAAGCAAGGGTGAAACTAACGGCGATGCAAGCGTGGTGATCACAAAGCCGAAGCGTGGACGCCCTGCCAGGTCCGATTCGACCAGATCGACCGATAACGGAGGCCACTTCTACCTCAAATACCACGATGGGACGCTCGTCAGTAGCCGCGTTATTGCCAGTTTAAGCGAGAAGTCCAGGATGATTTGGCTTGAGCTCGACGACGTCGGTCTTGCCCCCCCAAGCTTCTGCAAAATGATGAAGATTGCATTCGACTTCTTCTGGTGTTCCATACTCGCCTACCCCGAGTTCCAGTTCTTGCTACTTTGCGACGGTGGCGAATGGAAACTACGACAGTGGTCAATCAAATCATATTCAAACTGGGCCCTACATAACGGTGTTCGAGAAGCGAAACCAAAGGACACGGAACTCAATGACCCCGAGCTCATCCAGATGGACCCAACCAGGGCCGACGACGACGAGAGCGGCACAGGAAAATGCCCATGTGAGCCGTCGGACAGCGACGGCCAAGGAAATGGCGATGACGATTCGGGGGAGAACAACGCCGCACGCTCTGTCATACAACCGGTACGTCGAGAATGCCATGACTCAATAACTAATGTAACAGTCGTTATACAGCCACCAGGTCCATCTGCGCCCCCCAGATCGGACCCATTGTAGGTGGCTACTCCCGGTGTTCCTCGCAAGACTCACATACTCTGCAGTGCACCCGCGTCAAGACCCTTGTTCCTGAATACCTCCTGTGGTCTCTCTACGACCCACAGTTCAGTGATAGCGGACCCATTGTATTATGATTGTAAGTTGAATATTTGCAATCATCGATGTCCCACGTGCCACTCACACGCACCACAGTGCACCTGCATCAGCGTCGACACCGTCGATTCCGCATGCCCCTCGTGATGCCCTTCTTCTATCCCTACCAACTGTCACTAACACCACGCTACGCTACATAGATCCTCGGGACCCACAGGGGCCACGTACACACGCACCCTCGAACATCGACATCACTCAGCCCGAGCCCAATGGCGCTCCAGTAACGAACACCACAAGTCCCAACAACACATCCGCAGATGTGACATCAGGCTGCATGCATGCAATCCCATTCATTGCAGGGGTAGTGGACTACTAACACGATGTCACAGGCACCCACTGCTACCCTAGACGGTAGAGACCTGAATCCGGCAACAGTTAGTACCCCCGCTCCCGCTTCCGTGCCCAGTCCCACCCCTACCCCTGCTCCCATCCCTGCGCCTGCTCCCATCCCTACCCCTGCTCCCATCCCTGTGCCTGCTCCCATCCCTGCGCCTGCTCTCATCCCTGCACCTGCTCCCATCCCTGCGCCTGCTCCTGTCCCTGCGCCTGCTCCTGTCCCCGTGCCTGCTCCTGTCCCCGCGCCTGCTCTCATCCCCGCGCCTGCCGCTGTCCCCGTGCCCATCGACAAACCGAGCCCATCCAACACAGATGGGATATGCAGGTCCGATGCGGGTTCGACGCTGACACCCGACACAACGTCTCCAGGCAACACAGTAGGGGCGACAACATCAACTCCGACGACCAACACTGACACCCAGGGCGATCCCACGTGCGTATATTTGCCCTATTCACCGCGTCGCACACTGATACCGATTGCAGTAACCACGGGTCCACAGTAACCACTACCAACACAGGCCCCACTGGCAGGAATCTGAGGCTTGAACGCGCCAAGGCTGATTCCAGTAAGAAACGAAAGAACGACGCTCTACCAGCGGCTCCAACCAAAAAACAGAAGTCGTTGGAAGCACCCGCCGTACCAACGCAAGCGAATACGATCAGGTATGCACCAGGGATAGTATTTTCGTTGTACTGATCCCATTTCCAGGAATATCTCCATGCGGCACTGGAACCAGCTCCAGCCGGGAGGTCAAGGTACCGCCGCCCACTTTGACGCATACTACAAGGCCCTAACGGACACCGAAAAGGAGGTACGTGAGCCAGTTTCTAATGCAACACCATCCACTAATATACGGAAAGCCCTTCAAGAAAGAGATGTATGTTGGGCGCGGTGCTATGGTAAGCTTACATGGACTATGTGATATCCCCACTAACGATCTCCTTGGACCAGAGGAAGGCGAACGCAGCGGCGAACAAGGGACCAGCGATGCCGACCTGTGCTTGATCACGACGCATTTCTGGTGGATATGGTCTCAGGCGGCTGCGTCGATAACAATCGGTCGGAATAGTGTAGTCAATTAAAAATTGTATTACTATTGCTGTGAATCGAAATCCAATCGAATTTTTCGATTATTGTAGACACGTATGGATTTTATTCGATTAAGTATGAGCAAATTTTACCCCCCATTGAGCATGAAATTTTTGATTTGTGTCGATTCTTGTCGATTCTCGTAGCACTAATCACTAGCAATAGAAATAAATTATAGGCGATCAAATTTGAACAAGTATATGTCACATTTTATCAAGCGTTCTATTTGGGTAGATATATTTGCTGGTAATCTATATTAATTGGACCTGATCTACGGACTTCTGACTGGGGGTCACCCTGGGGTCATTCTGGGATGACCCTGACCCTGACCCGGAGAAACCCGTACCCGCAGTCACAGGGTCGGGTTTTTCCAGGTACGGGTCCCGGGTTTTGGGTGGTACTGTGAGTCTTGCTGCGAGTGAGAAATCCCGCGCGACTGTATTTTGTTTATTTGAAAATTCACCCTGTAAGCCCGGGTTATTACTATGCTTGTCAATGGGCAGTATATTATAGCAAACAAATGTATTTACAGTGGAATAATGTATAGTAGTAATGCTAGCTAGAATGCCCACTGCGTGCTGCTACCGTCGTTGTGGTCACCCCATCTTCATCGATGTCGCCGCTGTCGGGTTGTTGTCGGGTTGGGATGGCGATGCTGTCGTATTTTGAGCAGGCGTGGTCAACCCTGCGTTTGCAGGGCACTGGTGGTGGTCGGTAGTGTGTTTTGAGCTGGTTTTGAGCCGTTCTGGGCGGCGTCGGCGAACTTCTCTGTTTTGCCGTCACCGTCGCCATCGGTCGTGGTTTGCAGCGCACGTGGCTGCATCGGTGGGGGTTCGCTGCTGCTGCTTCCGCCGTTGTCCGGGTGTACACACTGGCAAGTGAAATTGTCGTCATCGTAGCTGGTGCAGGCGCAAGCCAGCTGTCGATGAGTCATAGTTCACCCATGCGTGGGAAGCCACCCATCCTACACCGCTCGGTGATTGCCAGTTTTGTTTGCTGCGATTCATTCGCGGCTATATCCGAACGACGATAACATCCATGATAACAACGACGACAACGACAACCTCAACAACCGCGACAACCGACGACAACCACAACCACAACCACAACCACAACCACAACCACAACCACAACCACAACCACAACCACAACCACAACCACAACCACAACCACAACCACAACCACAACCACAACCACAACCACAACCACAACCACAACAATTGCGACAACCGACCACAACCACAACCACAACCACAACCAGCCTCGACGACCAAAACAACAATCGCGACGACGGCCACAACGCGACTCGAACTCGGAACACCGCCAACCCAACCCAACGACCGGCGACCACGACAGCGCCAACACGGCGACTCAGACAGCGAGCGGCAGGGATTTCATACGAGTAGGAGTAGTAGATAGTTTAGTCTGGTACATATAGCTTTGTATTTTTATAATAAACAGCTTGCTTCCGAGCTTTTCCTACACCAAAGGTTGAGGCCAAAAAACCCGCCATACCCGCTGTGACGGGTACGGGTTTCCAAGGGGTAGGGGAATCACGACCCGGACCCGGACCCGAGACAACCCCTACCCGTGACCCGTGGGGTTTGTCGAACCCACTGTGATCACTAACTGCCGTTTGCAAAACAGTTGCCATTCCATTTTTTTAGCAGACAGCCGGACATCCAAACTCAAGAGCAGGGTTCATAAACTATCATACATAATTTGGGTTATTGAATAGGTATCTTGGAAAAATAGGGTTATTGAATAGTTATCTGCGTTGCTAGTTCGGCATTGTGCAATAGCCATGCCATCTCCGAGTCTGCGTGCCCTCTCTCCCTTCCAAACCCTTCAACAATGGTACACTGGTACTCCAATGACATCAAAGAGGCTTTATCGATGTTCTTTCAGGGGTTGTGTGACTCAAAATCAGTGATTTCACTGTGATCAGTGTGTGGTCCAAGTCGCTCGAGATGTTCCATAGCACACACATCGTGTTACGGATCGGACTAACGGAGTGTTTCGGCCCAGAAGTGGACACTGATGTACAAGGGTATGACACCGCGTCAGCAGCATATCGTCATGGACTTAGTAGGATCAGTCAGCCGGGTAAGCTCTGGCGCATGTGATTGTGTACGATACGGCTCGGATCATGACTCACTACTAGGACAGTCGTACTAGGGTTTGCTCTACTTACGTGATTGGCTAGTAGTAGTTGAAGCGGCGCTTGAAAGCCCGCACGTACCTGTATAAGTAGCTCGCCTGTGAAAACCAAGAACAGCATCTTGGTCTTCTTCGAATACCACTCTATTCTCGTCTTCTACGCTAGAGGGACTCTCCCCTTTAAGTGAGTCGTCCGGCATATCCCCTTAGACCAGGGATCCCCATGACTTATCCCAAGTCCCGACTGGGCAGTGGACTATCCGTTGGACGCGACCTATCACCAAGTCTTCCTCTATCTCAACGAGCGCGTTGCGCGTCACTACACCACCTTCAACGTCATCGATCACGACTCTTGGGACGATCTTCGAGTCTCTCCTACAGTACCAAGTGGACTACAGCAAGGAGACGACCTCCACGGGTACAGAGCAGGACCAGAGGAACATCTATTCCCTCATCCTAATCAGCATCACACTACCCCAGCCAACAGGAACTACTATCCCCCTAGGATCGTCACGACCCGAAGTGCCTAAGTCAGGCAAACGTCCGTGGTAGACGTAATATATCGCCAGACAACTCGTCTCCCCCCAATTGACAATGGTCGGCCGCGTATGCTCACTGCCATTCAAGTGAAGGTAAATCTACAATATATTGGTCGTGGACGTCATCTCACTGTCACAATGCTGAACTGCGCTGTGAGCCCAACTTGCGGGGGAGCCGCCAGCACTGGGATCTCGGCAGGACCGGATCGGGCCGGTGGCCCAGGGTATTCGTCTCGCCTCAGCGCGGGCGGCCCACAGCTCCAATCTTTGGACTTGGGCCCTAGCAGTCTATTCTCATTCCCCCATTCGCCTCAATTACTATACAGACTCATAACCATCAACTCCAGGATGCGTTTCCCGATCAAGCGTGAGCACGCCGAGCCCGACGTCACAAGGGCGACGCCTTATACCATTCCACACCTCGCCACCTCGATTCCTCCCCATCACCTTCAGTTTCGGCCTCAGTCTTTGTTCTAAACCATTCACATGTCTTGTTGTTATGACTTTACACCTCGATCTTTACCACTTGACCTCGCATCTTGACGACGCGTCCATACTCTCTTTGATCCCCTGTGATTCTCGTTGACTCTTACTATACAAATTCTGCTACTGGTTTTAGTATAAAATGTATGGTGCTGGATCCAATGTGATCATTGTGTTGTTCTCAAAATCCGTCCAAATTCCTCTAAGCTTTGAATCCCTCGATAAATCTCGACTTCATCCATCTCTCAACGTCTTGGTGCGTGCACTCACGTGCAACGTCTTACATAACCTCGTCGCACTTGCACTACACAATTCCTCCACGATACCGCTAACTCCACTCTTCGGGTCCTCACTGCCTCTGCCTCACCACACCCAAACCCACGCCGATGCCTCCACCCTTCGCTGCCCCGTCGCGGTGCGCAAGACTCAAGTCAAGTCCCTACTACCTCCACCTCGCTGTACGCAAGCCCATGGCCGCCGCCTCTACACTTCACCACATGGGAGTCCACCACCCATTGCTGCACGCAACACCTATCACGATGCCACCCATCACGGGTTGCCGAAGTCCGGTTCCGTCCGGTTCTTCGGGATTTTTGCTGAACCTTGAACCGGACTTTCGGTCCGGTCCGGGGAATCTGTTGAACCTCGAACTGGACCATCGGTTCAGGTTCAGCGGGGTCCAGTTCAGGTTCAGCAGGGTCTGGACCTCGAACTGAACCTTTTTAGAGTAAACTAAAATCTCTGTTTAGTGTCGCCCAACTCCCCCTCAAGATGTGCCATCCATGCAAGGATACAGAAGGCCATGCGGTGGGATACTACTGCTTCACACCTTAGGTACTTGCATTCATCGGAAATGCCAGTGGGGGGCCCACTAACTGTCACCATGCCCACACAACGCCTGGGAGAGCGCAAGTCCGGACTCAAGTGGGTGAGTTGTCATATCCATTACTTGCGGCAGTCATTGCGATCCTGGGCCCATTCATGTCACGATCCCAGTTGCAGCTAAGGTGTTACCGTGTCGTCATACTACTGTCTCCTGCCTACTCACGTTCATTGGAATTGGAAGACCCTCACCCTTGCCCTCACCAACCATTGTCGCACTCATCCCCAAGAGAGTCGCGAGTCTGGACCGTGACTCAAGCTGGTGAGCCATTCTCTTCATATCCGTCATCCCCACCACGGTGCCACTTGCAGACATCCTTGCAAAACTCCAACACATCCCACGTCATGATTGCAGCTGGGTACTACACTGAGTCACTGTCTCGTGCCTGGCTGTCCGCTGACACCACCCTTTGAGGCCACCACCCCAGTGCCACGTCGTCAATATGGGCCACAAGACTGTCTGCCCCTTACTAATTCACAGGTACTACCCTTTTACAAACTAACGTGCACGTCCCACGCATGTTTACAAGACCCCGCTGGCATTTCTTGCGGGAGCGGTCCGGGCCAACGGTTCGCCGAGGACGACTCAGCGAGTCAGCGTCAGAAATGAGCCATACTATCGTATCTGGACCTTTGCTCAAAATCAATAAACATTTTCTGTAGCTTCAACAACACATCGTAAGCACTTCAAATCTTACATACTCATAAAACTATCTATATCACACTGCATAGTATTTTTATTTTTATTGTTTTTTCGAAGGACGGGAGACATCCAGTTTCCGCACCTTTGCACACGTTCGGCACACAATTGTGGCAGCAATCGGCAAGCGGGTGTGCTAGATTTGTCAGACTTTGCTTACAACGCATCACACAGTTCCTCACATTTCTGGCTTGTTCCGGAAGAGGAGCTTGAATATGTCACCTCATCGTCACCCTTGGGTGCACCTCAAGTGAGTTTCGTTTCTACAGCTCGATCGCCTCAATGTATTGACTCAAAACTCTTTATATATGGTGCATTCTATATATTCTATTGTTCCAATCAAAATATTTGTGTAGAAGTACTGAGATCGTTGGGATCTGAGGGGTGAATCCCTGCGCTGGACCACCTCCCCAGAAGTTTGATTTTTTTGTAGTCGCAAATCTGCATAGATCCCCTATATTATTCACGATCTTGTATCTATAGAACCTACTGTATCTGTAGTTTTTATTTTGGGAAGAAATATTGATGGGAAAGCTGTGATCTACATGGATCTCTGAAATGTGCAAAGGTGTATACATGTGCAAAGGTCCAGGTACGATAGTATGGCAAACAACGATACGGTATGGTTTTCCCTTGATGTCCCCTCATATTCACCTCAGGTTTCCATCAATCCAATGTCAAGGTGCACCCTTGGATCAAGCGTGAGCACGCCGAGCCCAACGTCACGACGGCGACGGTCACATACCCCATCGCCTGCCGCCTCGATTACTCCCGAATTACTTCGGTTTCGGCCTCGGTGCCCCTTCAAACCTTGTGCCATCCCCTGCATGCTGCCTCGCCGATCATCTACACCCGTCTACGTTCTGCGGCGACACCATCCGCGTTCGCACCCGTGTCCCTGAAGCCGCCGAACCCCATGACTCCTGCGCCACGCGATGCACTGCCGTTTGACATAGCGGGCGAGGAACGCCTTCTGCAGGATATTGTAGACAAGGCACTCGTGCAGGGCGTATAGATCACGCACGGGGGGCGGCTGCACGGGCAGGAACTCGTCGAGGCGCATCTGAGCAGCCGGCTTGCTATCACGACGGCGCTGTTGCGCGAGGAGTGCAAGCGCGCGGCTGGCGTTATCAAGTTCGGCATCATGAATGTGCTCGCAAGGCGCGAATGAGTGCGCCTGCTGCCCCCGCACATCAATCCGGAACTCTCCCATCATCCTTTTGCCCCATTTCCCCCCCTCCATGACCCCGTTTCTACACGACACGTTTATTGACGTGTCTTACAGGTACAGCTCGTCTTTACAATCCTCAACAGCCTCTTAGTAAATCACGCCATTGCCACCACTGCAGCTAGCGGCCCGATGCAAGTCTTGTGTACCCATAAAATGACGACGACGATGCAGCCACAGTGTGGTGTGCGCTAGGAAAGCTGCAAGTAACGATGGCACAAAAACGACGACGGCTGCAATGGCAGCTGCTAGCAAGGCGACAACGACAACGACCACACTGCAACTACAGCAAAGGGCTTGGCAGAGGGACCACAACAGCAACGACAAAGGTTGCAGTGGCAACGTTAGCAACAGCGACGAGCAACAGTGGGAATAGTGGCAGTGGGGCGGCGGAGGTGGTACCTGTAGATAATTTGTCCTACATACTATCCAATACTAGTAGACGGATTTTTTTTCTACATTTCATGATCTGTGTGATGATTCCTTCTACTAGAACTAGCAAGAGGACTAGGACTTGAAAAGGGTTCGGTTCAGGTTCAAACCGGGTTCAATGTGGTTCTCACATTTTGTGCTGTCCCTGAACCCTGAACTGAACTTATGGTCCGGTTCTGCACAACTGCCGAACCTTGGACCGGACTTCGGTCCAGTTCAAAAAAGTTCAGGTTCGAACTTTGGTTCAGAACTGGACTGCAGCATCCCTACACCCGTGGCGACGCCATCCCAACACGGAGTACAAGCCTCCCATAAAAATCCCGCTGCTAGGCCCCTGCGGCGACAGTGGAAAGGCAGTGATGACAATGACTCGGACGCGGCGATGACAACTGCAACCATGACGGAGCGACTACGACCGCAACTACAATGGACTCTGAGGACGGAGTGACCACGAAACCATGATGGACTCCAAGGATGGGACTACGACCGTGATCACAATGATGCATAGCGGCAACAATGGCAGTTACGACAACCACGCAGTAACCATGACCACGCCAACGCAAGGCGATGGGGGTCCTATGCCACCATCTCCCACTTCTCCTACTCCTACACTCTTAGCAAAGCGTAGCTTGTTTCTTCTTATTTAATATCCTACTTTTTTCTTTCAACTTTTCACTCTGTGTGATTCTGAGGTCGCGCACTCAACAGCACCTCGCAGGTGCTTTCCCACGACCTAACCCGGGCTTTGAGCGCTTTTGAGCCCAAGTGCTCTCCACCAGGGCTCGTAATTTGAGCAAACCCGAGCCCGATTAAGCCCGGCCCTGCTCATCATGTTAATTCACAAATGGTTTCCAAAACCAATAAGTAGGATATATGAATTCATTTACTATTACTTACGATGATTATTTTTTGTGCCAGTGGGACAGAAATTCGGCATCATTACCAACATGCCCATTCAACCCCCGCCTGTATCCCCAATGTTGTCAAATCGGCAACTGTTATGCAAACAGCTATAATACGTGTGATACTGTAGAGTCGGGCGCTCTTACACGAGGCATGATGAATGATGCATAAGGCAGTGCCATAATTCCCAGGACTCGAACTCTTCCAAGCGATAATCATCACCAAGATCATCACGACAGATTTGTCGTTGGTACATGTCTTCATCCCCCAAAACATCTTCCTCGTCCTCGGACTTCGTATCAATCCTTGATGCCGCCTTGAGCGAGTACAATAAGAAGACTGGCAAAGACCTTCTGGGTCAACCGTTCACCGCTGATCTGGGACGCTGTGCCTCCGTTGATGACATCCTGACTATACTTCAACATCACGCCAATGCGTTCGAGCAATTTAGGAGAGGTGATCACAGGTTAATGAAATGGATCGGTTCGTCGGTACATGTCTTCGACGCGCTTTCCGCGACTTTTAGCGAGAGTATTGGCCTGGTGCGTCTCGGGGCTTAATTTCATGGCGACTTGAAGTGCATTGTGACGTTATTTTGCAGGCGTTCCCCCCTGCAAAAGCGATCTTTGTTGGAATTGGTGTCCTCCTCTCTGTCCGTATCCCGTATTCCCCATGTCCCTTGTTGCGTGCACTGTTAATTCTAGAGTTGTTAGGTGGCAAAGGACGTCAGAGAAAGCCATGATGTGCTTGTCGGCCTCTTTGAGCGCATCGGGGACTTCTTCAGGCGCTTTAGCGTCTATGTTCAAAACTCTCCGGCAATTGAATTGGCTGAGGTGCTGGTGAAAGTCGTCGTCGAGGTACTGTGTATCCTCTCCATCGCAACGAAGGAGATGGAACAAAGTAGAACAAGTGAGTCATTTCTGAGAGACGTATTTATCATCTCACATCGTTTTCAGAAACGTACTTCAAAAAGCTCGTGGGAAGGACGGATATTGAGGACGCACTCAAAAGGTTGGAAAACCTGATACAAGAGGAGCATCGGATGGCGACAGCTCAGGTTCTGAGGGACACCAGTGGCCTTAAAGACGGTGTGCAACCCTATCGACGGAGCGTCTACGTCTCACTAACTCGATTCGCCTAGATGTGGAGACGGTCCGGGTGACTGTACAGCAGATAGCAGATAATACAGACGAAGTAAAATGTCCGTGATCCCCTACTATTGCCAACGTCGTGGAGACTGAAATCGTCGCAGGGGAGCAAACAAGGCAGAGCGTTCGAAAATGGTTCTCTCCACCGGACCCGTCAACGAATCACAACATCGCATGCGAGGCCTTCCACGAGAGGACAGCCACGTGGTTCTTTGAAGGCAACATGTTCATGGACTGGATATCAATCGGCTCCCTCCTATGGATCCATGGAAAGCGTGCGTTCCAGTTTTCCTCCCTTCGTAATTTCTTAATGGTGTCCCGCAGCGGGGTCTGGGAAGAGCGTCCTTTGGTTCGTCCCTTCCCGGCCAATATCGCTAACCACCGTGACTGATTGACTACAAGTTCTGCAATAATACAACGCATTATGGAATTTCGCAAGACCAGACCAGCTTCGTTGGCATACTTTTACTTCGATTTTCGGGACAAGGACAAGCAGAATGTTCGCAACTTTGTCACCCTCGCTGCTCATCCAGCTTTCTACACACTCGGCCTCTTGCTGTGACGTACTTTCCCGCGTTTATTCCGAGCACGGGAACGGCGCGCAACAGCCCAGCAATGGCGTGTTGATAAGTTGTCTAAAGAAGATGCTCAGAGTCGCAGCCGAACACCCAGTTTACATTATCGTTGACGCACTCGACGAGTGTCCTGACCTATCAGGGATGCCAACACAACGAGAGGCGATACTTGACCTTGTGGAGGGCCTCGTTCGCCAGCACCTTCCTAATTTACATATATGCGTAACCAGCCGCCCGGAGATTGACATTAAGACAAGACTCGAGCCACTCGCCTCTAACGCTGTTTCGCTTCATGACGAAAGTGGTCAAAAGAAGGATATTTCTGACTACGTGAGATCCGTTATGTACTCGGACAGGAAGTTGCAGAGGTTGCGGGACGAGGATAAGAAACTGGCTGTCGAGTTGCTGTCTGAAAAAGCGGATGGGATGTAAGGACGTTGCTCCTTGCATCTGGATAAGTTATCTCATCATTAATCACACAGGTTCCGATGGGTCTTTTGCCAGCTAGAGGTGTTGCGGCACACATTTTCGCGAAATGTGCGACGGGTTCTTGACGAATTACCCAAGAGCTTGGACGAGACGTATGAACGCGTGTTGAAGGATATCAACGAGAATAATCAAGAACACGCCCGTCGTCTTCTTCATTGCCTCGCCGTCGCCATGAGGCCGCTTCGTGTCGAGGAACTCGCTGAAATTCTTGCGTTTGACTTTGACGTGGCCGAGGAAGACATCCCGGAGTTCCACGCGGATTGGCGGTGGAAAGACCAAGAACAGGCCGTCCTGTCTATGTGCTCAAGTTTGATCGCTATCGTGGACAATAACGGCTCTCAGGTCGTCCAGTTTTCCCATTTCTCCGTTAAAGAATTCTTGACGTCGAATCGCCTCGCAACGTCAACCGAAGACATCTCTCGATATCACGTTCTCCCCAAACCCGCACATGTCATTCTTGCGCGAGCCTGTCTCGGATTTCTTCTCCATTTGGATGATCATACCGACGATGAGGCTTCCAGGGGTTTCCCTCTAGCCAAATACGCAGCCCAACACTGGGTCGCGCATGCCCAATTCGAGGACGTCACATCACACGTGAAGGACGGGATGGAGTCCCTCTTTGACCTGGACAAACCACATTTTGCGGCATGGGTTCGGATACACAATATAGACCCGCCGATATATTGGGGGTCGCAATCACCCTCGAAGAGTCCTAATCCTTTGTACTATTCGTCGCTTTGTGGATTCCATGACCTAGTTGAACACCTCGCCGGCAAGCACCCGAAGCATTTAAACGCCATTGGTGGCAGATATCAGTCTCCACTACTTGCAGCCCTACGCGGAAGACACATTCTGGTTGCGAAAATTTTACTCAAGCACGGTGGGGATGTTGATGTCCGAGGAATGAGAAATCAGACTCCACTGCACAACGCCATCCTATGGTCCCATCACGCCGCTGTCGAGGCAGTGCAGTTCCTACTCGAACATGGCGCTGATGTGAACGCTCGGCAGGGTGATCTCGGTACTCCCCTACATTTGGCAGCAGATATCGGCGCACTCGAGGTAGCGCAGATCCTACTGGAACAAAATGCAGACATCGATTCTCGAAATAATAAGGGCCAGACTCCGTTACACTTGGTGTCGAGGCGAGAGGTTTCTCAGCGCGAACATAATCGTCGCAATCTTGTGCAGTTATTACTGGAGAAAGGCGCAGATATTAACACACAAGACATGGTGCACGAAACCCCGTTACATTTCGCGTCCTATCATGGGAGAGTCGAAATCGCCCGGGCACTCCTCGACCGTGGTGCAAGCGTCAACATGAAGAACCATCGAGGCCTGACTCCGTTGCACCTAGCCTTAGAAAAGAATTGCGACTCCAAAGATGCTTTCGATCTTGCACTGCTACTCCTCGAGCACGGCGCCGACGTGGATGCACGATACAAGGACCACAACACCCTGCTGCATTTCGCATCCTACCATGGGAGGATAGAACTTGCACAGTTATTTCTCGACCACGGCGCAAATGCTAATGCGGAGAACGAACGCGGACAGAAGCCATTGCACATAGTATTAGAAGGCCATTACAATTCGCAAGATGCTTTCGCTCTTGCTCTGCAGTTAATAGAGCGTGGCGCAGATGTGAACGCACAAGATAATGACCACGCCACTCCGCTACATGTCGCGTGCTATCTCGGAAAGCTCAAGATGGCACGGGTCCTTCTAGACCACAGTGCAAATGCCGACGCGCGGAACAACTGGGGCCAGACCCCATTACAACTAGTATTACAAAGGAACCACGACGCTCAAAATGGTCTCGCCCTCGCACGGCTACTGCTGACGCACGGTGCTGACGTCAATGTGCGAGATAAGGATCACATCGCACCCTTAATTTTCGCCGTCTTCCACGGGAAGCTCAAGATAGTACGGGTACTTCTCGACCACGGTGCGAATGCCAACGAGAGGAACGAAAGGGGCCAAACGCCGCTGCACATAGTATGCGACCGCGACCCCCAAGTGTCCCAAGACGGATCCGATCTCGCACTGTTATTGCTAAGGCGCGGCGCAGACGTGAACGCTCGAGATAGGCACCTCAACACCCCGTTACATATCGCGTCATACAATGGAAGGTTAGCGATGGTAAGGGTGCTCCTTGACCATGACGCAAATGCCAATGCGGAGGACGACCAGGGCCAGACCCCGCTGCACCTAGTGTCAGGTATAAACCACGACTCCCAAGTTGCTCTTACTCGGCTACTGCTGAGGCGGGGCGCCAACGTGAACGCACAAGATACTGACCACATAACCCCGTTGCATCTGGCATCATACCACTGGAGATTCGAGGTAGTACGGGCACTCCTCGACCATGGCGCGGATGCCGACGCGACGAACGACCGGGGCCAGACCCCCTTGCACTTGGTGTCACAACTTGAAGGAGAATATGTCTATGAAGACCATGGTGTCGAGACTGCAAAGTTGTTACTGGAGCGCGGCGTGGATGCAGACGCACCGGACAATGACCAGGCAAACGCATTGCATCTGGCGTTATTACTTGGGAGGCCCAAGATCGTGCAGATTCTACTCGAGTATGGCGCCGGCGCCATTGCGGAGAACAATGAGTAAGAGGCCTCAATCAAGCTCATGTAGGGGAGAAAAGGTGAAGAAATGGCTCTATCCTTGCGAAAATATTCTTCCACTCAAACATGATACAGAGCGTCTACGGGTCTCCACTTTTTGTGCATTAGTAGCTTTTTGTCCCATTTGTTCAAATATGTACAAGCTAGAGTTGGCTCTTTGTTGTTGTAGCTACAGAAAAGGAAATGTGCCTTTTTGCTATCAACACGCTACTAGGCCGCAGCACCGTGACAGCGCTCAACCTGTCGGCACCTATTCCCGACCCCATCGCCTCCGAACACAACCAACTCAGACGACGCCTATGCCGACGTTCGCTTGCCCTCGGATGGGAGGAACCGCACACCCGGTAGTCGTCCTCATTTCGTCGACCAACGCACGCGTACGACAATGTAGAATGACCCTCGGCGGCGGCGACAACCACGCTCACGAACCGTGCCGCTCTGTCTACTCTGTGGACCACAGCACGCAAACGACAGGTTCCGACGATGCGGACGCACCGCAGCACAAGCGCGACTAGTACCGGCGGAAGATCGTCTACTCCCGAAGCCAGCCAGATTGCCAACGCCAAGTTCGACGTGCGCGTGTGCCGCAGGTGGATATTCGAGGACAAATTCGCGACGATCATGGATCCCCGGCCACAGGCCAGTGGCTCGTGGTCAAGTTCGGGGGTGGCTCGACTATGGCAAATGGCAATGTCTCCCGTGAGGGGTTCTTCCTCACACACGAGATGTTCAATGCGAGCTACGACCTGTTCAGCACTCGGAGCACGACAACTATACGCTTTAGAACAGCAGAACCTCAGGCGCGAACCCGGAGCACCTCAATTACTTCAGTTCATCGTACGCGTTCCCAGCTTCGCCGTATTCGACCATCGGTACCTCGATGTATACTTTGTGCCGGGTTTTTATAAGGTCCTCAACAAGGAGGTGAACCCGAAGGGCCTTGAAGTGGCAGACTATGGGCTGTACTACCTGGATGTCGTACGTGAACATCGTCGTGGACGTGGAGGTCGGCTGATGCCTCTTTTATCACAGGGAGAACGGTATAATGGGTGCGCTCGACGAGACATGACGCTCCCCGTGACGGAAGGCTGGGTTGACGAGTACGCCGTCGTCGAGCTCAGGCCGGGCGGCATTACACAAGACATGACGAGGGCGAACAAGGAGGAGTACTACGTCAACCTCATCTCAGTGCACCAAAACGCAAGGCAGATCGCGGAGCAGTTCCGCGTGTCCATGGAAGGGACGTGCTGTTGTTAGACGTCTGATGGTATTGGAATAGCATAAGCTGGAGCTGCTCATCGGGGGGATGTCCGATTGACATGCCAGAGCATGCCAGTAGATGACCGGTGCGAGAAGACGGCCCGGCGGACCGGGTGACCAAGTGGTTACTTTACTCTCACTTTCTTGTTAGGCCTGCTCCGATTCGCCCCGCTCACCACTGGCAGTCACCTCGCGCGTGCCCGTCAACGGCTTCGAGAATATCTGTAGCAGCGACGGCGCTTTACAACAGAGAAGAGTGGGGATCCGAACGGCCTCCCGTGTACTTCAATCACCTCGACTTGCTGACCCACATCAACGAACCCTCATCTATCATATCACATTACACTCAAGATTACACTTCAGACCGCCTGAAGAAAACCACAGGTTGCTGTAGTATTTCTATCTACGTGTTAATACAGGAAGTCCAATTCCTCCCATGTGCAAAAGTAGAAAGATCTACGCGGGTTTCGTATTCGCCGGCAACCCAGATATTACTTGGGCGGTGAAGATTTTTCCTATGAAGCGGTGGGATCCACATTAGGAGTTCACCATTATTACCACATATCCATCCCTCCTCGTTTATCACAGAGTGGTCAGTGAAGTCGACAATTCCTGTAGTTTCTGTATTTCCTGTCATGGCGTTCAACATACGAATTGATCTATGTTCTGATGAGACAATGCACTGACCATCTGGCGAGGGTGCCACAGACCCGACCGAATCCATGCGTCCAATAAATAGACCTGCCTCCGTCTCTCCCATCGTGGTGAGCCATACACGAATTGTTCGATCCTCCGATCCTGAGACAATACGCTGGCCATCTGGCGAGAAAGCCACAGACCTAATCGGATCTGTGTGCCCAGTGAATGGACCTGCCACCACCTCTCCGGTAGTGGCGTTCCGCACGCGAATTTCCCCATTGTAATTGCCTGAGACGATGTGCTGGCCATCTGGTGAGAATGCCACAGACCTAACCGAACTCAAGGTCGGATCCGAGTCTTCTGAGTCAGTGAATGGGCCCGCCGCTGTCTCTCCCGTGGTGGCGTTCCACACACGAATTGTTCCATCTTCCGAACCTGAGACGATGCGCTGGCCATCTGGCGAAAATGTTACAGACCAGACCAAGTCCGTATGTTCAGTAAGTGGGCCTGCCACGGTCTCTCCTGTCGTGGCGTTCCATACACGAATCGTTCGATCAACCGATCCCGAAACAATGCGCTGACCATCTGGCGAGAGTGCCACAGACTCGACCAGATCCGTATGGCCAATAAATGGGCCTGCCACTGTCTCTCCTGTAGTAGCGTCCAACACGCGAATTGTGTGATAGTACAGGCCTGAGACGATGCGCTGGCCATCTGGAGAGAATGCCACAGACGAGACCCAAGACGTTTGTCCGGTAAACGGGCCTGCCACTGTCTCTCCCGTAGTGGCGTCCCACACACGAATCGTTCGGTCATCCGATCCCGAGACAATGCGTTGGCCGTCTGGCGAAAATGCCACTGACCGGACTAAGTTTGTGTGCCCGGTAAATGGGCCTGCCTCTATCCTTCCTGTAGTGGTGTTCCACACACGAATTGTTCGGTCGTTCGAGCTTGAGGCAATGCGCTGGCCGTCTGGAGAGAACGCAACAGACCAAACCCAAGACTCGTGTCCAGTGGATGAGACCGCCGCGGTTTCTCCCATAGTGGCGTTCCACACACGAATTGTTCGATCTTCCGAACCTGAGACGATGCGCTGGCCATCTGGCAAGAATGCCACAGACCAGACTGACTCCGTATGTCCGGTAAGTGGGCCTGCCACTGTCGCTCCAGTCGTGGCGTGCCATACACGAATCGTTTTATCTTCCGAACCTGAAACGATGCGCTGACCATCTGGCGAGAACGCCACGGAGTAGACTAAGCCCATGTGTCCGGTAAACGGGCCAGCCACCGTCTCTCCCGTAGTGGCGTTCCACACACGAATTGTTCGGTCCTCAGAGCCCGAGACGATGCACTGGCTGTCTGGAGAGAATGCCACAGACCAGACTGTAGATGTGTGTCCGGTAAACGGGCCTCCCTCTGTTTCTCCCGTCGCGGCGTTCCACACACGAACTGTGTGGTCACCCGAGCCCGAGACGATGTAGCGGCCATTTGGCGAGAATGCCATAGACACGACCCAATCCGTGTGTCCGGTAAATTGACCTGCCTCTGTCCCTCCCGTGGTGGCATCCCACATACGAATTGTTTGGTCCTCCGAGCCTGAGACGATGCGTCGCCCATCTGGCGAGAATGCCACAGACCAGACCGACGATGTGTGTCCAGTGAACGGGCCAGCCTCTATCTCTCCCGTCGCGGCGTTCCATACACGAATTGTTTCATCGGCACAGCCTGAAGCAATGCGCTGGCCATCTGGTGAGAATACCACAGACCTGACTGAACCCCAGTGTCCATCAAAAGCGCCGGCCGTGGTCTCTCCCGTCATGGCATTCCACATACAAATTGTACCATAGGAAGAGCCTGAGACGATCCACTGACCATCTGGTGAGATTGCAATGGAATAGACATCGCCCCCGGCATTTGAAAGCACCATCTCCGATGATGGCCAATGAGACAATCGCCCACGTTCTACGCGTAATATTCGAGGAAATGAGCCGGAATAATGTGCAGAGACAAGAGAACGAGTCGGCGCAAATGGTAAAGCAGACAGGTAGACATGTGAAGCACTCTTTGCCATTGGTATCCCGAAATACCGTACAAATGAAGAAGCATCATTGATGAATTCCCGGAATTTATCTATCTCTGTTCGGAAGACCTGTTGCGATCATAGCTATTAGTTATTTCCCTTCCTCCTTTAATTAATAATTATACTCACACCTTGACCAGACAGTAACCACATATTCAGAGCCGACAACGCTGGTGAAGCCTCACCTACGTTGCTTGTCACGCTAAGGGCCTCCAGCCAAAAGAGAAATTTCTTCCCAAAAAACGTTCGAAGTCGCACAAACAGATCGATTTCAAAATCAATACGCTCTAAATGATCGTCCCAGAAACGACAGGCATACAACAGAGCAGGTGGGACGTATTCAGCAATGCGCGATTTAAGGTCTTGAACGTCGTTGTTAGCGAGATATGATGATTCGAGTCCGCAGATGTTAAACTTGAGCTCGTGAAGCACTAAACCAATACAGGAATGGGCCAAGTGACGATGAGGATGACGAAGGTCAACGTAAAAGTCGCCGCTCTTCGCTTCATTTGTCAGGAAATCGCGGAAGGATGTGTGGAGCAGAAGGATGGGAAGGTTTTGATCAGATGAATTGACATTGGCCAGCAACGAACTCAGGCGACAGAGCATCCTACGAACAGATTCGGGATCAGAGTCGTCACCAATGGAAGAATGCTGACGTAGAGTGATGAGGGATCGGATGGAGAGGGGTTCAAATGCGGCAATGAGCTGTCCCACGACAGAGCGGAATAGACGCCGCGCTCCCTGGTGTCTGAAGTATCCTGTAAGGACTTCTTCATATAACTCGTCCAACGGATCTGGTCTACATTGGTCCACCGTGGGTTTCAAAAGGTGCTCTACGCATTTGATCCTGCTAAAATCAAAGAATTCGGGGGGTTCTAGGATGTATCCACAGGCAACCGCCGCCCACTGAAACAATCCCTCTGCCTTTGTTGCCAGCGCATCGCAATATATATTCAACTCGTCAGAATGAAGTCTCCTCTGAAGGAAGGTGAGAATATCGGCATGTGTACTAGCAGCCAGCCCAAGGTCATCCATATGTCTGATGCGGACTGACGGTGCTCCAACGAACGCAGACCCGATACCATCCTCCAGCCGTGATGTGATTAGCACACGGAAGTTGGACGGCAATCTAGAGAGGTTTTTAGCAAGAAATTTGTGTAACCCGTTTTCACCGGTCACATCCCCGCACTCGTCTAAGGCATCGATTACAACAAGAATAGGACCGACGATGTGCAGATCCTTAAGAGGTTCCAGGATAAGGGATTGAAAAAGCGTAGGGTAGTCACGAGTACCGGCTCGAAGAGAGGAGTTATCCTCGACGACCTTCCCAAGTGCGGCTTTGAATGATGGATAGCGGTCGGAGAGGTCGCGAGAAAGAGTCGTGAAGAGGTGATAGGCCTCGCGTTTGGACTGCTCCTTCCGCAAAAAGATAAAGGAAGACGTAAGGCGATCTATTTTGTCGAAGCGACGTGCGATCTCGTGCGCGATAGACGACTTCCCCGTGCCTGCTTGCCCGAAAAGAACGAGACTACGCTCAGAAGCGGGGTCGTTCACCCAACTGACAATGAAGTCCAGGAAGGCCGCGCGTGTTCCCGTAAGACAGCCCTTGTCAGGTGTAAATCGCGAGCCTGCTCCGTATGGGATTTCTCTGATTTTCGCATCCAGTTCTATAACAATAATCAGATCAATTACCCCACAAACCCACATATCGTCGGGGCTACGTACCGGCATCTGAAACTTGGCTTGACACCCACTTTAGCTGAGTGGATATCCCGTCCACCTTGGCCGAAAGTATTCCTACGCCGTCCAGAATTCGGAACGCAGTTATCTCCGTGGTGATGGTGGCTTGATCCAAGAAAGCCCTTCGACGTTGGACAAGGGCAGCAGACAAGTCCTCAATATCTTCGGCAACTCCTCCGCCTATAGTATTCTTCAACACACGCTTCCCTAAGAATCACATGTTCATACCGGTCAATAGAGAATATGAAGGGGCAACGTACAGAACTGTGAGTCCTCTGCATACGATTGGATAAAGTCACTGCAGCTACAGACATCCCGTAACATCATAGTGAGGATCTCGGCCTGCTTAGAGTCGGGCTTGATGGACTTTAAAGTGTCTTCGTGGTGCGCAAAATCAAATGCGTCGTGCATGGCTCCAAGTAGGGCTAGGACATTGTCGTCGCGTTGGTACTGTTCTAGGAGTGTCTGGGACCCGAATAAAATTGCCTGAGTATTTCCTCCCAACGGCAACGCAAACAGACGCACCTGGGGGATGACTGAAACCATGCCATATGCCATCTTTGCAAACGGGTGGAGCTAAGAGTGAAAGTCGGCTCAGTCGAGGAGAGACAAAACGGATATCGCACGCACTTCCGCAATCGGGCTTACAGCGTCCATCACCCACTTGATTCTACTAACGGCCCCCTTCCATTTATTCTTTCGGTCAACTGGCTTCTTGGCTTCATCGGCGCGATGGAGTGCAATCAGAGCCTTCTCGGTGGGCGACATCTCTGCCTGACCGTCTGACATAGGTGTGGCAGTCTCGACGGGAAGGGGATCTGACGAGGGTAACAGAGGATCGGGGCTGGTGTGGATGGTGGGTCCCCCGGAGTCCGAGACGATAGATGGTTTACTATATTCTTCAGCAAGAGAGCCGTCTCCTCTGGTCGGTATTTCGGGGGGGTTGTTGGGAAAGATTGAAGAGGCGGCGTTCGATGACACAGTGATAGTTAAGTAGAGCGTGACTGGCTGCGTTAACTTTCCGGCTTCCCCATCGCCATTACCGAGAACAACAGGAACGTCTACCCCAGAGACGTTCAGCTAGCCGAACAGTGAGGGCTCTAATAAGAGACGAACCATTTTGGGATTCAACAGGTATCGGTATCTCGTGTGTTCCGATAACGAGATCAGCGTGTAAGTACCGCTTTTCATAAAGGCACAGTGTAAGATGTGAAGAACGTTGTGTAGAACTGAACTGAACTTTTAGCCGAAAAATAATATCGAAAGGGGAAGGTCCTACAGGGCACCAAGCCTCTGGTTCCAGTGCACCGTCTGTCCATCAATCTGGACACTTTTAGTCTTCTTTATTGTTGCGTGATTGACTACAGTAACAAAGAACCGCCTCTTCAGGCTAAACTGTTTATTGATACGTGGAACATAGTGCGCTCGGAGGACTAATAAAGAGGATATACAGTCATCAAGGCGTCAACGAGTTAGTATTTAAGTACATACCGGTCACCTCAACACGTAGCCTGGATAAGCCTCCCTGCGATTCGGCGATTTGAGTGCTGTCCAAGGGCATTTCCTGAGCGAGCTGCAAGGGATCGACACGGTAACTGAAAGACACCGACTCGGGTCGGCCCGGGACCATCAGAATCAAGATCAGAAAATTTACGCACGAATTCGAGAACGTTTTCCAGTGCGCAGCCGTACACTGGATAGTAACTTAGAAGAGTGTTAGGGGGCGTTGCCGCAACCTCCTGCAATGACTCTGAGTCGGAGGTCGTGCTCAGGTCAGGGACCGCTGGCAAGCAATTTGAAGATCTGAACTTCAAGTTCCCGCCCCTGGCGGTAATGTGCCTCCGTAACGAGCGCCTTACCGTTGCCATTTCTCACATTTCTAAACTTCATGGCTTTGAGGGCTGTTAGACGCAGCAGCGGCAACAATGCTCTCGACTGGGTGTTGACGTCCTCCCAGATAGCTGCGAATGTCTCTGCCATGTTACCATTCCCACCCACGATGGCGGCGGCGACACTCCTCCTCGCCATCCTCCAAATCGTCAACGTGAGTTTTTTTGCTCATGTGTCTAACCGTATCGCGTTCTCCCTTATTATTATACCTCACACATCTTTTTAGGACATCAAAGCCAATCAACAAGAATGTCTCCGTCTCGCACACAGAGCAGCGCGTCTGCTCACGGCACTCGGGAGGCGCATGGAGGGAAAGTGGGATGACGCGCCCGAGTCGTTGTTGGAGAACATCCGTGAGTTTGAGGTGTGAGTCCAACGCGACTGAGAGCTCTCCCTTCAAAGTTTTGGAGCACCCTCTCTGATGACCACGGGCATGTGTTTTTATAGCACGCTGCTGTCGATCCGCGACTTCATGCTCAGGGCCGCGCAGACGAAGTGGATCGGCCGGTTTATGGCCAAGTCGAGCATACAGGACGCGCTATTGCGCTACGAGGAGCAATTGAGGGACGCGGCCATGTCGTTCCAGGTGCGAGGTCTATTCCTTCCGCCCACGCTGGTAGAATCACGAAAAACTGATCACATGCGAGATTAGCTCGCATCGTTGATAGAAATACACTACGCCATAGGCTCCTCGAAGGGAGACTCCTCGACAAAGTCACTAAGAATCACTGGTGAAGACATCGTCATGAGCCCTGTCGAGTTTCCAGAGCCACTCTCCTCTCAGTTGTCTATGTCTGAATCCACCGTCTCTACTTTCGACTTCGTGGACCAGAACACCAGATGTTCCAGAGAGTCGACAGAGTCTTCTTTTACTTTTGTTGAGGCCGATCTGGAGGCCCTTGTTACTGATTCGGAATCACAAACACCTGCCATTCCTGAGCCTACAGAGGAAGAACTCTTCCTTTCTGACCTCAGCGGAGAGACTGATGAGTTTGGGGTGCGATGCTAAGGCTTGTCACTGTCCCGCAGCACCTTTTCGCTCACACAAAGCCAGTTCCGTAGATATCACCAGTCAGACGTCATTGTCCGCAAGGCAAATCGGAAGGCCGTCGGTTGGTTTGCAGGAATATCAGAAGCGCAGGCAGGAGGCCAAAAGACGACCATCAAGAGGTATGAAGGACAGAAAGATGTCGCTCTGAAGGTTCGTGGATTTAATCGTCTGCTTCGAGTCTCCGGGTTTGATTCGTGGGCCTCAGCAATGGGTGAGGGACATCAAGACGTTGAGAAATCTTCAGTTCGTGTTTTGTCTGGTTACCCAACCGTATTGGTCGCTGACGCGTGGATGTGGCAGTCACGAGAACCTGCCTCAACTCATCGGTTATTCGGACGGGAAGGCACAGACGCCTTTCATTTTGCTCGCTAGCGGTACGTACCTGCATTTCTGGTCTAGCGTGTGGTTCCTTATCGCTTCTGGGGGCAGTACAATGCCGCGATCTTGCTTCAGCCATGCGGTCTGCTCTGACGACGCGTGGACTCGCGGATTGCGCCTGCCTTATATTGAAGACGGTAAGCGCGACTAAGGCCGTTTGTATGTTGGCTTGAGTGTTAAGACCCTCGTTAGTACCGGGAAATTTTCGTCAGTCCGCCGGGTTCCTGCACGCCTTAGCATGCCTTGACGTACCAGCAGTCAGCGATTGCACACGCCCAGCAACAACTGTCCTTGAGTGAGAACGAAGCTCAGGACTTTATTGATGTAATTGTTTCTTATGGCCGTTGCGTGTTGAGCTTCTCACCTTGTTCCAGCACGCGACCTATAGCGTTGACAGCGACAACAACGTCATCGTTGGTTTGCCAGCACTACGAGAAGGATGGGTTACGGCGCGTAGTTATGGTCTCGAGGAGTCGCTTGCAGGTCGTGTGCTCCAGGTGAGTCCACGTCGCCATGTCATGCCTAATGTGCTAGACCTCTTTGCAGTACCTCAAAGAGCTCATGGACGCGGAAGAGGCTGCGCTACAAGCTGGGACGTCCCAGACCCCGGCGTCTCTTAATGTCCGTGCTGCGTCGTAGTTTTTCCAGATGGCGCACGCTAATGATCTATGTCCAGAAATACAAGCAACTCAAGGCTCTCTTGCATTCTCTGCTCCCGCGGCGACGAGAAGGCCCTGCTCTTCTCCCTGAACTGGAAGACCTTCTCGATGACGCAGACGAGGATAACCCAATTACCCTCTGCGCATTGCGGGCACTCAGCATCCAGCAATCGCGGCACGACCAGACGTGGCAGGCCCGCGTCCCCGTCGGGTCCCTCACGACGGGCGACTACGGGTACATCCCCGGCGGCTCGACCGACTTTGCCAACTTCGTGCGTCTCGGCAACATCCTCAACGATTTCGAAGACGGGAAGGCGATGGAGGTCGTCGGCGAGACGCATGGCACGATGCTCGTGCGGACCGGCGGACCGGGCGCGTTCCCGCCCCCGCTGCCACAGCGCCAGCCCGCAAATCCGTTCATCCTCCCCGACGAGATGGAGTGCTGGCCCGTCGCGCTGCCGCCGCGGGGAAACGCGGTGCTGTTTGCGCATCATGAGACGGGACTGGCGTCCGTCAACGCGGCCTGGCGCCTCCTCATCGCGCGCGGCGCGACGCTCGCCTCGACGCACGGCATCATGCCGCAGGACGTCATCCTAGGTAAGTGAGGTTTCCCTCACTACCCATTCACCTCCAACCGACAAACAACAGTGACGCGATCTCTGCGTATTGACGACCACCAGGTTGATGACTGGAAACCCTTACCGCCGCCGGTGCCCAGCATTGGCCGTGCGACAGGGTTCGGCGCCCCGGCGTTTCCGCAGCACGGCGGGTTCGGTGGTGCACCCGCATTTCCGCATCACGGATTCGGTGCGCAGGCGCCTCTGATGCCATCTATCGTGTACCTCGTCACATCTGCTCGCCCGGACTTTGCGGCGTATATTACGGACAACCCTATGGGCCGTCCTCGCCCGCGTGAGACCAGATCCACGTCGTGGTGCTTTAGCTGTCGCTCTGGATCGTACGTTCCGCCACTGTTCTCGTGTGGTGAACTAGAATTGATTGTCGACTTTTTGTTTCAGTCCGGTGGGATATGTCGACTTCATTCAATTAGATGCAGAAGATGTAGGGTCGTAGCGTCCGCTAACTGAACGATCCACAAATACCAAATTGCCATCGCCGTGCAGGCATGGAGGCGCCGATAATAGACAACCGCCTATTCGTCAGGCGTCTCACTAGAGACTTTAAATCGATACCATGTACAACTCCTTCGTAGGTGGGTAGGATTAAAAATTTATTCACAAGACAAAAAGACACCCGTAATGCTATAGTACTCCATTTTCGTACGGTTGCGGAATGGACGTACGTAACCTTGCTGTAAGCAAAAAAATGCGATCGACAGTGAGTTACGGTATGATCTCATCTCGAGCATGATAGTGCCGAACGTGGTGGTTTGCCACGTACTTACTCGGGTCTGTTCTCAACCACGACGTGAGCTCCGTTTGTTCATGACCATGACCCTCCTTGCCCTCGTCGACACATCCAAGGCGTCTCTTTTCCTCTCTCTAGCATCGATAGCGTTTAACCCATTGGCGTGGAACATCGTCGCTCGGAACGGTAAGTCAAGCCAGTAGCTGCCCCCGACGCGACCGACCGGACTGATTGGCGGACAAAGAATATCGCAACAAGACCATCACCCGCCTTTTTGGCGGCAACGCCCACCTGGGCTGCTACTTCCTCGCCGCATGCATTTTCAGCGCAGGGATGTTGCGTGACCATCTGTGCGTCTGCTTTCTCTCTCGTTTCCCCCCTCTCGGTGTCCCCTATCTTCACCCCCCGCTTCTCATCGCGTCGCATCGAGACTCAGCCCTCTCCCCAATCCCTGTCCCATAGATACCGGAGCGCGCTCCTCGAGCAGCCGCTCGTGCCGCTGCTCCCCGCTCCGCTCGACACGCTCCTGCCTTTGGCGCTCTTCGTCGCGGGCCAGACGTTTGTCGTGAGTTCGACGTGGGCGCTCGGCGTCACGGGCACGTTCCTCGGCGACTATTTCGGCATCCTGATGGACCATCGCGTCGAGGGGTTCCCGTTCAACGTGCTCCGTGACCCCATGTACGTCGGCAGCACGATGTGCTTCGCCGCCACGGCGCTGTGGTGCGTTATGCTTGCGCGCACGTAGCATGACATAAAAAAGCTGACGTCCCTGTGCCTGCATGCAGGTATGAGCGCCCTGTCGGCTTGCTGGTGACACTGTACGTGCACATTTTGTACACGATCGCTCTGAGTTTCGAGGGGTGCGCTACTTTTCGTTGTCTTCCTCTGCGCTTACTTATCCCATCTAGGCCATTCACCGATATGATCTACTCTACACGGTACACGCCTAAGAAAGTTTCCGAAAAGGAGCTTTGAGCACTTCCACCCTCATATACACACGACTTTCAACAGTCATTGCGATCTTCACGCTGCACCATCCCCCCATCTGCTATAGATCTTGCTACCACAGTCCGTCTCTATTCAACAATAGAAAATTGTTGAAGCCCCTTCCTCTGTTTTCGAGCCGTACATGCCGCTCTACGCGCGCTCTACGTTTCACGGTGGATTTGTGGTGAATTTGTATTCCCCAACGACACCATCCCACAGTTTCCTGCAGTCCACAGTTGTCCGCAACCGTGAAGCAAGTAGGAATGCGCCACTCAATTTTCTATTTGTACCAAAAAAAACAGGATAGATCAGTACTAAGTTAGCTCGTGGAACCAGCTCGGTAAACGCACCTATTAAGAGAGTACGTCTCCTGAGGAGGCGGAGTGAGACGATGATCTAGCATAAGGGGTATCCGCTCCCGGATATCGGCCGTAATGCTGGCCCACGTCGAGCCAGGGCCAAACGCGAATGGCTGGGGTGTGTCTTTGCGGAACGGCGTCGCGAGCAGTTGCAAAGACTCAACGTGGGCGTCGTTCATAATCTACACACACCCCGTCAGATATCGTAACGAGGGAAGAAAAAATTGAGTGAAAACTGACGTCATTTTCCTCGCCAGTGAGATAGCCGAGCTCGAGGCTCCAACGCAAACACCCCTCGCGGTCTGGCCCTGCCGCGGCGAGGAGCAGGCGCAGCCAGTTGTCGATGAACGCATGACTATAGCTACGCGTCGCGCCAAAATCGACCAGTTCGACCTGCCCCGGAAAACTGAGTGCTTTCTTTCCCGGAACAAAATGTATATATCTCTCACCTGGCGCGTTTTCGCGTTCCACAGGAAGTTGGACCAGTTAGGATCCGTCTGCATCTCGCGGAAGGTGAAGAGCTCTTTCAAGCAGAGCTCGATTACGCGCGCCGCTATCTTCGTGGGTCGTTGCGTTGGTTTGGTCAAGAGTTGCTGAAGGGCAGGGAGTAGGGCGCACCTCGTCGCGGTCCTCCTGAGGAAGACGATGCACCGCGTCCCCACCGACACTAGTACCACCTACGTACTCCATGACTAACACTCTGTCGGTACTTCCATCCCATACCCACGGGACCTTGAAGCGCTCGTCGCCGCCAAGCCTCGCCGCGCTTCCGAAAGAGCGCATACAGGCCGCCTCCCGCGCGTAGTTGCACTCGTCCGCCAGCTCTTCCTTCATGACCTGTTCTTAGTTAGCCTCCACTCCTCCGGTGCAATAGTGAGAGTACCGTTAGCGTTTTGTCGAGGAACAGTCCGCGCGGGAGCAGGCGCCCCGCCGTCAGCAGCAGGCGGATGTAACCCAAGTCGCTCGACACGCTCTCGGCGATGTTCGGGAATTGGATCTTCACCGCGACATGTTCGGGACGTCCTGTCGGGGAAGCCTGTGCTACGAGCGTGGCGTGGTGGACCTGTCCGATCGAGGCCGCCGCGAAGGGTATCGGATTGAAATCCGTAAAAGAGGAGCGCCATGCGGGACCGAGTGAGGATGTCATCACGCCCTGCACGCAGCCCACGCGCGCCCAGTCAGTCTATATCATGGCGAGGGGAAAGAGCGGCGCGCGGACCTCCATCTGCCAGTTGGGCATGTAGTGCGCACTGTCCTGCACGCGGCGAAAGACGCGGTCTAGTTCTGGGGGAAGTATGTGCGTATCTGGAAAAGCCCAGGTCAATTCGAGTTTCAAGTAGGGGTGGAAACGGGGAGAGCGCAAACCTTGTATGCTGAGGAACTGCCCAACCTTCAGCGCCGCACCGCGCATCCGCGTGAGCTTCGACACGAGGCGTGTCAGATTCGCCTCGGTCATCATGAGTGAAGGTGGCGGATCGGTAGAGTTGGTGGACGTCGTCGAGCGGCGGAGGAATTCAGAAGCGGCGCCGTAGCCGAGTGATGCTGCGAGGCCTGAGACGACGAACGTCAGCCTGAGAAGAAGGACGAGCCGAATATATGCGTACCCCCATAGTGAAATAGTCGCCCAATACGGGAAGAGGGGACTTTGGAGGACTGGAGGCGTCGTTCTGACTCGGGACGGGGAGGAAGTTCCTGGAGCCGATTAATCGGAAAGTGCACAGAAATAGTGGGAAGTGCCTCTTGTGCAGGTAATCCCTGGGGCAGAGGATCGTGTCGTTGCAGAGTTTCGGCCTCAGCCTCGAGTACGAGTGGGCCAAGAGGCTCGGCTTCTGCTTCGGTCGAAAAGGCCGTGGCCACGGAGTTCGACTCTCGCGGTGTCAGTCCGGTCGCCGACGATGCGGTTGTTGTGGCTTCTAGCACCGTCCCAGAGAGATATGGCAGTGGGGTTGCTGTAACTTGGAGCTGCCTGAGCCAAGCCTCATTTGCTTGGTGAAGGGAGCTCTGCTGTGCGAAGGCCTGGGGAGGTGAAGCCGGTTCGTCGACACCTTGATTGTCCTCGCACTCTTCGCGAGAATGCCGCTGGTTCTGTAAGACGCGAGCAGTCGGTACGCGAGTAAGTTGTACTTGTACTGCCCTGTATTTGAGCGCATGGTCAAGGACTTGTAGCGCAGAGTGCGCGACAGTCAACCAGTTGTATGCTGCCCCCGGAGGCATACTACCCGCGTCTAATTCGTTTGAATTACTTTTGTAAAATATATAATTATATATGCTCGATAAGAGTTATTCGTGATCGGACGGCTCCCGCTCGCTTGTGCAGAACAGAACCGCGACCTCACGCCTGTACTGTAGTGGTCCTGTACAGTACGCGCCATCTCGGTCTCGTTCAGTTATTCTGTCGTCTCGGTATTCGACCTACAGTACTTGACTAAGAACTCTGCTTTGCATACAGTACCAATCCCCCAGACCACCTTTCCGCTAACATTGTCGGTCCTTCCATGCGGGACATATGAAGAATTTTTTTTAGCCGGGATGAAAGAATCGTGGTCATCCCTTGCTGTGCGTCTTGAGTTACAGAGCTCTACGTAACACTACACTGATTTTCTACCGGCCCAAACCCCGCAGGCTGTGATATTTCTATGCAGTGCAGGCGCCAAAGCTGGGCGCAGGTGCGCCACGAGACAGCATGATGGGAGCTGCATCGCATATGGCAGATGCTTGCGTCGCACCCATATAAACCGCATTTGACAACAACTATCGGCTTTCCCTTCCCTTTTCTTATGGATCCCCCGTATATGCGACAGTTCATTAATGCCCACACTGGCCGTGCTGGTGGTCAATCGCGACCGGAACAACATTCGTGGTTCCCTGCCCACGGTTCTGGACCCGAGCGCTACTCTCAGCCACCCAACACCTCATCGTTTCAGTCATACTACACTTCTCCCCACCAATCCGACATCTCATCACAGTCATACCACTCTGCGCGAGAGTCGCCATCGAATTCAACGACGAACTCATCCTCTACGCCGTCCTCGGATATGTCGTTTCCTTACTCCGTCACCTCGATAAACTCGCGCAAGAGTCGCAAGAATGTCTTGTACCCGCGCCGTGAACATCCGCCGCCGGTCGCAGCAGCATCGGAACACTCCGAGGAGTCCTCTATCTCACTCGATGTGCATTTTTTTTCTTAGCTCCTTTTTGTAACCCCTCTTATTGAATACAGATGTTCCTTCTCTCCACGTAGGCCCTAATCTGGCGAGTCCGGTTCCTTTGTACAACCTTATTGCCGTACGCGGAGACCCGTCTTGTGCCTGCGGGAAAAGTTCTCCTCCAGTCATTGGGGGTCCATGGATATTTTTCGAAACGTGTGCCTGTTCGGACCGACGAAGAAACCCGCTGTTGTGCCGAATTATTTATCGCGTTGGCCCATGAAATTCTCCTCAAAGATGCCGTTAGTGCCGTGGAGTTGGAAGGTCCTTGCAAGGTCCTGCATGCGTAAGCATCGACTCCTAGTATACTAGATGGCAACTGATAGCCGCGATGCACCAATTGAACAGGACTTTCAAAGATATCTTATCCAAGTCAGGTTTTTTCTCTTCTCCGAAGACCCCAAAGTCGAATGAAACGGGTCTAAAAGCGCCCACCGCCGGAGCTCTGACACTCCGGCAGTTTTCCAGTGTGCTCCTTACGCTTTTTTCGGTATTGAATACTTTCGAGGTACTCTATCAACTCGTTCGCTCGAACGTGGTGGCAACTACTAACTATGCGTACGACAAAGGGTGCATTGAATGCGATCAAGGTCAAGCCCGCCACTGCCAAGGACGGAGCTCTTCGAGTTTATTATCGCACGGCCCTACAGGAGTTATCGGTATCCACGGGCTTAACGATGGAGCAATACCGCAAGAAACTGGATCAAAACCTCGCACAGACCCAGGCACAATTGAACAGCTTGGGGCAACCCGAAGGACTGCTTCACCCTTCGACGAGCGTTGCACCAGTGATTCCTCTGTACATGGTGGTACCTCCGACGATTTCTACGATTGACGAGGGTTCTGAAGCTGAGGACGAATGGAATTTCGTAGACTCCGACAGCCAGAGTCACGGCGCCCGAAGTCGCAGTGACAGCGGGAAGCGTAGCTTACCTCGCAAATTTTTGCGTCGTCTTATACCCATCTTCCATGGGTAGAAAAGAGGAGTGAAGTGACTCGATAGTGTACTGTCTAGTATGTCATCAAACCTGATGTTACATGGGGGATGGCATGGACCTTGTTTCACAAACATCCCGTCGCCTGCCGATGTCATTCCAAGAAGGTATGTTATGACCCAAGCTACCTCATTTCCCCCGAAGAGATGATGCATGACGACAATGATAACCCAGAGGGCGCCATCGAAGGCGCCCACATGAACTGTGAATCTATGACGCATACAAATCCGACCGGCTCATGTGCGTCCCTCCTTTCATACCTTGATCCCGAGCTACTCGGTGTAAAATGAACAATTCTCGTTTCGCACAGCTGTATCGGGTCGGACATGTGGTGTATGATATAAAATGGTAATTTAGTAGGACCACGACTCGTAAATTAAGAGTAAATCCTAGAACCGAGAGTGAGAAGAGAGGGGCGTAGGCCACAGGGAGGCAGGCCGGAGATCTATCCGACACGTTGAATGTTGAAAACAGTGTTGAAACTGCATGTGAAGAGAAGATGGAGAAAAAAGAAAGACACCTGTAGTGTGCATGTATGTTGTGTTAGCTTGTTGGGTGTTGTCGTGCTATCACCCAGATATTTTCAAAGCCATGTTCTTCACTGAGATCTTGCACTGTCCCCAGTAAACGAGTAAACGTCTTGCGTGAAACCTTCTCGGCTTGCAATGCGATGGCCCGTTGCGGCCGCGTTCTGCTCATTTCCCCGTGTGACTGGCGCCTCCTTCCGTGTCTTCGCACTCTTCCATGAGGGATTCTGGGCTTCCACAGAAGCTTGCAATGGGGGTCCTGTCTTCGCGCGACCCATGCCCTGGAGCGCGAACCCCGCTGCCTGTCCGAGCTGGAACGGAACTCTCTCAAGAACGCTACAAGTACCTCGAGAAGTGCATCAAGCACCTTGTCGGTCGAGTCTGTTCGCGTGTGCGGGGGGGACTGTGAGGCATGCGGAAATGCTTGGGCCGATCGCGGCGGGGGCTGGATCGGCGAGTGAATCACTAGAGTGAACGTCGAAGGTGACGGGACGTCGCGCAGAGCCTGTACCGAAGGCCCGGGCGTGTAGCGCTGCTGTATGAGGATATCTCGTGCGGCGTCGCAAACCGCTTGTACGTCATACGGCTGGTCAGGAAACTTGCACTCAAGTCTGATGCGGATGTCGACGGCGAGATTCGATCCGAAACCCGCTAGAAAGCGGTGTGCCTCCAGTTGCTTGCAGGAAGCGTGGTGGTTGTTAGCAATCAGGAAGCGTGAGACGACCAGGAATTCGCGATAGTACACTCCAAGCTCCTCCACGGTGCAAATTGGCGTGCTCGCGCGGTCCGCCACGAGCCTGTCAAGGTCAGCGGGTCTGTATTCCATTGCTGCTTTGGCTTCCGGGTAGAGCGCGATGATTTTTGCCTTGAAGTCATCGTACGAGCAGTCAGCATTGTTGAACTCGGATTCCGACTCCCAGAGAATTGCTACTCCAACATCAGGGTAGATGACGGCCGCTTTCTTCTTCTCTTGTTGATCTGAAATGCGGTGCTTTTCAAATAAAAACTCCAAGTCCTCGAAGTAGCGCCAGATCTCGGGGATCTGTGAGATCGAGGACCGGCGCGCTCAATTCGCGCCGGCAAGGTAGGTCATGAAATGGCATTGCACGATTTTGCTGAGGGGGTCGCTAGATTGGGTCGATCCTGGAAGGCGGAAATCTGTCGGAAAGTATCGGGAGTGTAGTCGGGACTTCTCTGGATAAGGGAATGAGATCGCTTGTACTGTCTTGTACTGTGCAACGTTGCTGCCTCTCAGATTCGTCCACAAAACGAGTTGTGAAATTGCAGAAAGGTCCTGTCGTCAAGGCGCGGCGGAAATTGGCCGGGGGGTCGCACTAGAGGGTCCGATGATACAAGGGAATGCTGGGGAATGGGGGATGTCGGAATTTTTGTGGATCGGTTGTATGTAGTGTTGGATGTCACTGAAGGGATCGCGGGTGCTACGGGCAAAAACAAAATCGTGTTTGAGGCCTATGAACGGGAAAATGCTTCCCACGTTGGCCACCAGAATATCGACCCTAGGTGTCGCTACGCTGTCCGGACGACCCGGGTCTGTCGGGTACAGGGAGGTGCAAAGAGTCGCAACCGATTGAGCGGGCCTCCGCACGATGCGAAGCCTCGTACTGGTGTTAGTTGAGTTCGGGGACGCGTCGACTTTAAGTTTCTAAGGTCGCGCAGGGGTGCGGCACGCTTGGGAACACGAAAGGTGAGCTGCCAGTGCTCCGGCTCTACAGTGACCAATGACGCAAGGGGTCGCGCGTCGTGAGACTTGCAGACTTGATCACCTCTGTTGGAATGCGCTACACTTGAGTCGCTAAGGCTCTAGCAGGTTACGGAGTCCGCGACGTGGAACGAAGCCCACGCGCGAGAGGCGAACGGTGTGCGGAGGCACGGGAAAGACTGGACAAACAGAAGAGACTCAGGAATCGCGGGCAGAAGCGATCACTGAGGCGTACGTGGTAAACCACGCAGGTATAAGTACGAGTCGAGAAAGACGGGTAGCCGTCTGTACCATATTCACATGGGTATCATATACTGTGATACTGTAGACCGAGACCAATAAGTAGTTCGACAGGCAGACCATCAGACAAATGAGCAATCGGAAACGGATATGATCGCCAACGCGAGTCACATCGGCCTCGCGCGCGCTAGGAACTCAACAAAAGCTACGAGCGAGTGGGACACGCTTGGGAGTGCAGACAAAGGGCCATACTGATCCCCGCTGAGATTGGGGGTCAAGCTGTCAAGGGAGATTCTTCCCTAGGTTGGGGGTTGTTGTAAATATATACTAGCAAGGAAAGGGGGATGTGTGGATCTAGGGTGCCCTGCTAGCATGGCGACCAGGGATGACAGAAGCGATCATTGTAAGGCCTCGGAAGCGGTAGTTAAATTTATTTATCAATGAGCATAAGTAGAATCGCCAAAAGACACACACCACTCCGAAAAGTGCACGACACTAGAGGAGATCGTTCGAATCTAGAGGGTCCGGCATAACAGAAGTTCTGAAACAAGAAGTAGAATGATGGGGGAGACCCAGAACTAACAGACGCAGAGATAGGGACCATGACGCAGACACCAAGGGCTGGCGGGCGCAACGACACAAATTGGTCGAGAACATGGTCGAGAAAGCACCGTTAATATGATACCAAGCGGACACCCGCCGGACTATCGTCGCACTGATCACCAGCGCGGAGGACCTAGACGAAGCTGCAAGCGCTGCGGGCCAAGCCGGAGAGAATACATTCGGTAACAAGGTCACGCGGTACGTGCGAAGCGAGGGACCGCCTGTATGAAGGTCAGTCAATGTCACTGCCACGAGCCTACTGTACCCGGGAAATCCTTGGCTACCTTTGTCTCGTCTTATTGTTCGCATTCGCGTGATTTGATTGGCCTCGTGATTAGCACTCTCAAGAACGAGATACTAGTCAATCACTCGAACTCATGTCTCGGGCTTCCATCATCCGCCTCAGGCCCTCAGTACTCAGTCCTCGGGAAGAGCAAACTTATATATACAGGATGGCAATATGTACAATTACTGGACGTCTACAAATGGGTTACTTTCTCGCGCAGCGGTCTAGTCTGCTGATACAGTACAGTACGAACTACAATTCAGTTCAGCCGTGCAGCTCGTGCAGCAATCTACCCGCAAGCTGGGCCCCAAACGATCTTACAACGTCACCGTCGTCTTCCGAACCAGCTCACCTGCATTCTTTGCTTCGTTTATCGGCGCAGCCGGAACCGTGCTTCCACCGGGAATGCCAGCGTCCCTGAGATTACTTATGCTGACGTTACCGAGGCTGAGGACGCGCGGTTCTCCGATGAGCTCCTTCAGTGACTCCGCCCGCTGGCGCTGTTCATTCGCCAGTCCCGCTGACGTACGCTTGAAAATAGCACGCAGGCCGCGCAGCGAGGTCGAGCGCGTCGGTCCCGCGCCGCTTGCGGGGTATGTATCAGTGCGCTGTGGAAGAGAGTCGTGTGGCCGGTGTGCTAGTGGGGATGACGTATGGGGGATCGATATGGAGAATAGAGACGTGGTGATAGAGGCCGGAGAGGAGGAAAGATGGGCCACAGGGGCCATCGTCGTGCTAGGTGCGTACGGTCTCGAGCCGGCCTTGCGCCACGTCGCCTCTGGGCCGTGGGTGGGCGTTGAAATTGGCTCTAGAAACTTGGTGACTTCATCTTTGCAGTTCGAAAGCACGGCGGAAGTCATTTCGACTAGCCGAGGGCTAGAAATGATCGGCGACTGATTGATCTGCGAATCTTCGTCATTCGATCTTCTTCGGCAAGAAGCACCAAGGAGGCCGCTCTTACCTCGGGGAGGAGCGGAATAAATCGTGGTGCTCGGGGCGTCATAGGCTGAGTCACGCCCCGAAGCGATGCCTTCTGTGAGTGGCGACCCGCCGTAGAAGTATCTGTGGGTGAATCTGACTTTGATGCAGAGGTTTTCGCGGGAAGCCCCGGCACCTGACACGCAGAAGGGCGTCGGTACTCACTAAAATAGATGTCCGCGCACTCACCATATCAGCCGCTGCGGGGGCATCCTTAAGCATAGTGTTGTCCCTGTGCTGCCAGCGCACCAGGCTCGCAGCAGATACGTCAAAGTGGACAGTTTCCCCGTCGGCTCTCACCAAACTTGAGGCTTGTATGGTCCCGATGGACGCCGCCGACGTCGAAGGCGTCAGCAGGACGGCCGTCATCTTTTCAACTTTTCCACTGTCGGGCGATGGCCTTGTTCCGCCGGCCGTCCTACCGCTCTCCAAGTTTCTTGTCTGTTCTCCAAGATCATTTCCCCGAGAAGCGCTTGCGGCCTCTGATTCTAGGGTGGGATGTATGCGCGTGGATGCGTTGGAGAATACGCCCTCATGACGGCCGGCGCTGGCATATAGTTCGTCAAACATGCCCGTCCATTCCGTCGCAAAGCGATCGAGATCCCCTACGAGCGCCTTGATCCCTGGTGAAACGACAGCCGACTCAGCAGCCGATTTGGCCTGGAGACCCTGCCCGGGGCTCGCCACGAGAGGGTGCGGAGGTTTCTTCTTGATCATCAGAGGGCGAGGTGACATTTCGCTAGATGGAATAAGCGTGACGGTAGTCGGCTGTATGGGAGGCGGCTGGACGACGACAGCTGGGGTTGCGGGTACGATGACGCGTGCCCGTGCTGGGGGGCGGCGGTTCTCCTTTCCAATGACGCTGCTAGTCATGGCCAGCTTCTTGTGCGCGATGGAGTGTGAGGTAGCATCCCCAGGAGTGCCGTTTTCTGTCCGGGAGAAACTAGTTAAAGCGGTTGATTCTCGGCGCCGGGACAGATGCCGTGCGCGTGGTGCCGGACCCCGCGCGCCAGTGTTTTGGTGCCGCGCAAAGGGCTCGACCTTTTCTTGGTCATTGAGGCGCTCGTCGACGTGCTTGGTCTCCACCGACGCGGGCGGAGTAGGATAAGGTGCCTCTGCGGACCCACCTTCCACACGAGGAGTGCTTGCGGGGGAGAACGCTTCAAGTTCGCCTTGCTCCGGCATGGGGAGAGAAGGCTGCACCGATGGAGATGGTATCCGCGAGGGAAAACATGCACGCAGTGTGCCGAATTCGGGCGGCGCGACGCTACGGCTCGCCGCAGGGTGTGGGACACTCGAGTGCGTTGAGGTTCCACCGACGAATGACGCTGGCGCCGCCAGCATTGGGGATGGAACACGCCGGGCGATCCTAGAAGTTTCGCCCGATGTTGTTGTACGCCTGGAGCCGATGCGAGAAGATAGGCGTGGAGTGGGGAGCATTGATTTGCGATGCTGGCGAGAACTCGACGAGAGCGTCATTATAGGATGTGGTAGCAGCAGACCTCTGTTGGCGTAGTGATTATGTGTCTTCGAATCGTAGTATCGAGCCAAGGAGAGAGACGGTGGGTGGTGGCCGCCAATTTGAACGGCAGCAAAGCTAGGGATGATCGACGATTGTTGGGGCTTTGAAGGAAGATGTTTGACTGACTCCAGTCTCATTCAGCTCCCCGACACTGGCACAAGAACCACGAACAGCTCAAGTTTTTTGAGTAAAATCTATCCCTTTCTATGTAACTACGATAGTATAGAGTAACCGTCAAAACTAGCTACAGAAATCTAACTAATTAGACCAGACCCACTGCAGCCGCGATGCAGACCCTAAGGCCTAGTATAAGTTCCTAAGCTCAAGAAAGCCTTTCGGCCTGCCACCAAAAGTGGTGAGGCTAACACCCGGGAAGGAAATAGAACACAGGTAAAGCCATCCGATGCCGAAGGAGCCAGTAACGTAAAGTGAAAAGAGAGCCAGGATTGGAAGGTGGACAAAGAGGGCAAAGAAGCAATGGAGAGGTAGTACCCACGAGATAGCGAGCAGTTTAAGTCAGACCAGGGATCCCGCCACATGTAATGTAAGTTAAATTAGTTGGGAGGCTTGGACATTGGGAAAAAAACGCGCGGGTTTCGTAGGGAAGGTGCATAGGGTTAGTTATAACTTCTACGACAAAGTTGCATGAATTTTTTGACAAAGAAGTGTGATGGCCAAACTCGGAGCACAAAGACTTGCTTGTTAAAGAGACGGTTACCAGCTCACCATGACTCCCAGACAGTTCTGGGGCGCGCGCTCGCTCGGGCTTGCGCTCGGGTCTGTTGGGGTTAAAAGAAGGCGAGCACTACTATGGTTCCCAATTGTTTGTGAGTAGAGTAAAGAGGAACGAATGTTGGTGTTAGAGTGTATGTTCTATATCGGGTCTTACGGGATGCATACAGTATGTTTACCAGACAAAAAAGTGAGGGTGTCGGATCCGGTGATGAATTGGGGGATAGATCATGATAGAACCGCTCGTAACGTCAGAACCGTTGTACCAGCGCCGAAGGCGGTAGACGTTGTAAACACAAGCCGGCCAGATCACTGGCACGACTTCCCTATTCTTCGTCGAGCAGAGAGCGTAAGATATTATCTCGAGACTGGTCAAAGCAACGAGGACGTATCCCACTACGACCTGCTGACGGCGGAGTCCTAGATTATCTCAAGCAGTGGATGACATGTTGGAAGAGATCCTTCGAACACTAGAAAGATGCCAGCCAGAACCGAGGAACAGGGAGCAGAGGTGGGTTGTGCGCGAAGGCGAAATAATGGATGGGAGCAGTCGAGTGGAGGTATACTGTCTCGTCGACCAAAATCCGAGGATTAAAAATAAGTAAGATGTGGGCTCGTGCTCGCATTCGGTCGCACGAAAAGATCTTGGCAAACGCGGACGGCGTATGGGAAGTATCCCCGCAGCGAATTCGAGGCGACGTTCATGGACGCACCGGAACAGAAGCGAGCCAAAAAAAACGACTTGAGAGAGATGATGAATGGGTCAGGCGTCACTTTCTAGCGAGCGCTGCAGCAAGAAATACAAGTTGGTTCGTTATTTTGACGGGTAAGAGTGTACAGTTGGCGCACGGTTTGACAGCTTGCCAGTGGAGGAGAGCCCACGTGCTGCACTCCATTCTCAATGCCTCGATCATCTCTTGCGACGTTTCCCTCTTGAACCTCTGACAGCCTATAGTATAGACGAGAAACAACTACGAGTAGGGGATTCTTGGTCGCAATGGTACCCACTGTTCTTCACCGCTAGCGAAGGCGTGGGAAACCCCCCCCCCCCGGATTAAGCTTGGGATTAAGGGTCTAGAGAGCGTCCAAATCGTCGTCGGGGGGCAACAATCTGCGCGAGTTATGTACGCGAGTTATGTAGAACGGCCCATATATGACCAAGTCGCCGGGGCGTGTCGACCATTCGTTCAGCTCCCGGAAGACCATCCGTCCCGTGAGTCACGCCAGAGGATCGTGAACCCAGTAAGTTTTTCCCATTGCTGATGTCCGGAACCATATATCTCGGTGAACATCCCGTGCAAGGATACGCCGCGGAACAAGTCGCGGAGGGGGTGATTTTACTAAGGGATGGTCACGAGGTCACGATCATGACTGTCACACCATCGCAGTGGAGGTGGGGCCGTTTGTTACGGTCTGTTTTGCTCCGGTGGTTCTTGATGTGTCCCCAAAATGCATTGCGCCCCTTCGAAAGCCAGGTATTCCCTGTCCTTTATCTATGGACCACCCGCATCGGTTGCAGCCAATCGATCCTCACAGCGACCGTCCTAGCGGCGTGAAGCCTTCGAGTTCAACCAAATCTCTGCGAAAAGAGCGCTCATGGCTCTCTGAGCTCGGTTTTGAGCCCGGGTCTTACGCCTCACCAGCCTCACCGCCCACCACCCAGTCCAACGCATACCAGGGCGAAATGCCAGGAAGGGCGTGGCCCAACTCGATAGGTTCCTCGCTCCAGTCATTCTACACTGCACATTCTTCCCTATCGCATTCATCACCACTCCAAACAATGTTCACAAATTCCACGGCTTCTTCAAACCCGTCATTTCCTTACTCAGTGACCTCAGTAAACTCATACAAGAGTCGTAAAAACGTATTGTATCCTCGCCGTGCGCATCCGCCGCCGGTCGTGGTGTCGCCGGAATACATTGTTTCACCCAACGTACGTTTTCTTCGTTTTGTTCCTCTCGTAAAATACAGATTATCGTACTCTCTGCGTAGGTCCTGATCTGGGAAGTCCGGTTCCTTTGTGCCAACTTGTTGCCGCAAGCGGAGACCCGTCTAGTGCCGGCGGCAACGGTGCTCCTTCGGTCTTTAGGACTCCAGGGAGATTTTTCACAGGCATCACCCAACATGCAGATTGACGGCCTCCGGTGCTCTGAGTTCTTTATTGTTTTAACTCATGAAGTTTTTCTCAGAGGTGCTGCCGGTGCCAAAGAGCTGGAAGGTCCCTGCGAGTTCCTACACGAGTAAGCATTGGCTTGTAGTATACTAGATGGCTGCTGATTATCGTAATACGCGGCCGTCTGAACAGAACTTTTAGAGATATCCTTTTCAAATCAGGGGCTTTTACCCCCCGGTCCTCCTCGAACTCGAATGCGATGGTTCTACGAGCGTCGCTTGTGGAGGCTCAGGACTCTGAGCGGTTCACCCGTGTGCTCCGTGCTCTTTGCTCTGTGATGGATACTTTCGAGGTACTCTTATCATCTGTTTGTGAGTGAAGGGAAACCGTTCATATGATGCAGGGAGCACTGAACGTGGTCAAACCTCCGGCTGCCAGCGACGAAGTTCTTCGAGAAAGTCATCGCCAAGTCTTACTAAAGTTCTCGATATTCAAAGGCATAACAATGGGCCAATATCGCAAGGAGCTGGGTCAGAAGCTTTTCCAGACCCAGACAGCGATTGAGCGTATTCCTGCGGCAATCTGAAGGACTTCATCCCCTTTCGACAAGCGGAACACCGATGATACGCCCATATCATGTAGCTTCCCAGGCAATTGCTACAATAGAAGAAGGTTTAGAAGCTGGGGACGAACGGAGCTTCGTGAATCGACACAGCCCGAGCCGCAGCGAGAGCGGGGCACATACCTTTCCTCGTAGGTTTTTAAGTAGGTTCTTATCACATTTCAAAGGGTAAAAACGGGATGTACGACAGTCGATTGTCCGCCATGTACTGTATGTTACTAGTAGACTGTACTTAGTTGTTACAGATCTGCAGTGCTGAAGCGCCGAAGTGTGGGTCGAGAATGATCAGGAACAAGCCACTAATAGCCACATTTGGCTGCCAGTAGACGCGTGGACGTGTCAACCCCGTAGCCAGCGTCCCAAAGTTCGTTTGCCACTGGCAAGTTTACATTCCCAGACCACTTTTCCTCCTACATCGCCGTTCCTAAGACATGTGAAGAAGCAAAGGAGAGAACAACCTTTGAGGAGCCTCGATTAAACACTGGAAGCCAGGAAGAATCGTTATTTACTGTACGACTTGGGGACACCTTACTATACCAAGGACTAACGTATTTCACAAATGTAGTGGGTCTCGCTACGACTGGTCTGTAACTATGTTGCGCATCCCAGAATAAATATGGATCAAAAAAAAACAAAGAAGCCAGCTTGAGGAAGACAAGCAGGAAGAAATAGTATCGTCTCACTGGCATTTAAGTTAACGATTCAATTTGGAGTTCAACTTGAAGTTAGATATGGTTGCCACCCACGAGGTTTCGAATCACTAGTACCCCCTCGTACAGGCAGTTATCTAGTTATCTCTTGAAGTGCATCTTGAGTGACAGAACCCTATGTAGCGCTACACTGTTTTTCTAGAGACTTCAACTCCGCAGGCTGTGATATTCCCACACAACTCAAGGTCAAAGCTGTGCGCAGTTGCACCGATGATGGAAGCTGTCACATGTGGCAGATGCCTGCGCCGTACCAATATAAAATACCATTATCAAGTCCCGACGCGATATCAAGTTTCACTCCCTTTGTCTGATCCATGGATCCCCTGCAGCCCATTAACGCCTACACTGACCGCGCTGATGGCCTCTCGCGACTGCAACAGTACTCGTGGCCCCCTGTCCTCGGCTCTGGGCCTGGGCCCTACACTCAGCCATCTAACACCTTATCACATTACGCTGAACCCTACTTCCGGGCATCCGACATCTCATCACAATCATACTACACCGCGCCCTCGAGCTACCTCCGGGCATCCGACTTCTCATCACAATCATACTACTCTGTACCGTACCTCAGACCATCGGACGTCTCATCACAGTCATACTACTCTGCGGATTCGTCACTCTCATATCCAACAACAAACTCGGCTTCTACGTGGTCCTCAAATATATCGTTCCCTTACTCCATCACCTCGATAAATTCGCGCAAGAGTCGTAAGAATGTATTATACCCGCGTCGTGCACATCCGCTGCCCGTCGCAGCATCATCTGAACACTTCTCTATCTCACACGATGTGCGTTTTGTTCTAGCTTGTCTCTGTAACTCTTTCTGAATACATCCGTTCCTGCCTCCCCACAGACCCTTAATCTGTCAAATACAGTTCCTGTGTATAACATTGTTGCCTCAAACGGAGACCCGTCTTGTGCCTGCGGGAAGAGTCCTCATCCAATCATCGGGGCTCCACGGAGATATTTCACAACCTATGCCTAGTATTGATGAGGAAACCCGCTACTGTTCCGAACTATTTATTGCGTTGGCTCACGAAGTTCTCCTCAAAGATGCCACTGGTGCCGGGGAGCTGGAAGGTCCGTGCAAGCTCCTGCATGCGTAAGCGTAGACTTGTAGTATATTAGATGGCTACTGATAGTTGTGATGGACCAATTGAATAGGAGCTTCAAGTATATCATTTCCCCGTTAGGCTCTCTCTCTTCCCCGAAGATCCCAAAGTCGGATGAAACGAGTCTTCAATTCGCTAGTGGCGCGGAACTTCAGTGGTTTTCCGAAGTTCTCTTTGCACTTATTTCCGTATTTAATGCTTTCAAGGTACTTTAGTAACTTGTTCGAGCGTGGTGGGAGACTGCTGACCATATATGTGACGAAGAGAACATTGAATGCGATCAAGATCAAGCCTGAAATTTCCAATAACGGAGCCGTTCAACACCATCGCACGACCCTACTGGATTTATCGGAATCCACGGGTCTAACAATGAATCAATACCGCAAGAAGCTGGATCAGGACCTCGCACAGATACGGGAGCAATTGAACAGGTTGGAGGTATCCGAAGGAGCGCATCTGAGCGCGATGTCGCTGATCAGTCTTTACGAGTCACCCAAACCGATTTCTACGATTGAAGAGGGTCCAATCTCTCCAGAAGCGATTGAAGAGGGCCCAGTCTGTCCAGAAGCGATTGAAGAGGGTCCAGTCTGTCCAGAAGCCGAGGGTGAAGGGGGCTCCTCGAATGGCCACACCCAGAGTCACAGTGACAGTGGGAAGCGTAGCTTGCCTCGCAGAATTTGGCGTCATCTTATACCACCTTCCGTGGGAAGAAGAGAGTTGTGAAGTGGCTTGGTGAAACGTCTATTGTACCACTCTACACACCCGCCTTCGACTTCACATACATTCCAAACCTTCACTAGCTTCACTAATCGGATATAAGACCGTTTGCGACAATGCGAAGGTGCGCCCGAGGGTGGACTTCTTCAAGAACCGGGAAGATCAGTAAGGAAGTTTCGTGGGTGGAAATGAACACAGTCGCCCGGCACCTTCACTCGCTATTGGACCGGGTCGTGTGGCCGAGTTACCATTTCGGACTTGCATTCTCTCACGACATTGCCGCTTCACAACTCGCAATCGATCACTTGCCTTTCCTCCCATCCGCCCATATTCCTCACACACACGCACACACTCTCACTCTCACTTTCGCCCTCGTCATCCGCTTGTTCACCCTCGCGTCGCGATGCATGCCGCCGATAGCCTCGCAAATGGTTTGTAGGCTGGGCATCACTGGTCCTCACCTCAAGGTAACGACGACAAGAGTCAACACGACGTGACCACGGCAGCAGCGACAACGGCAGTAGACGAGGCGACAACGACAACTATGGTGACGAGGGGGTGGCAGCGATGGCGATGAGGTGACCACGACTCGGACGACGACGGGGCGACTACATGGCGACCACGACGACTACGGCGACGAGGTGCCACGACAACGGTCATGGCGGCACTCGTACTATTAGCAGGAATATTAAGAAATATAGTTTATATTTTGAGCTACTTGATTGCACTTGCACGTTGAGAGGTGAAGCCCAGGCAGGCCCACTGACATGCACGGGCACCCGTCAAACCCGCCAGCACCCGTTAAACCTGCCAAAACCCATACCTGTACGCGCGGGTACGGGTTTTGGGGTACGGGTAGCCCTGGAATACCCCAGGGTTACCCGTTACAATCCCTAGTCGCCCCATCGTAACACGGCAGATCATGACCTACACCACCAGAATGGATGAGAGATAGAAAAGGCTGCGCCACCATGATTGGATGGGCAAGAAGGAAAGGAATTCCAGCTAGAGATGCCCAGACAAAACAATCAAGAAGACGCTTGTAAGGGAACGCACCGCAGATAAAACGATAGTACGGACACGTCAGCCATCATACCCATCATGCATCATGCATCAGGGCCGACACAAGATTGAAGACGCGAAAGTGCCAAAGCAGGAGAAAACCGAAACTAGACCAAGATAGAAATACTACTAGTAGCTGCCACGGTCGACAATTTCTTTGAGAAAATGGTAAGCAAAGACGCGCGTGTGGCGATTGCAATCATTGGTGGGGCACTGCACTGACTGTACTGTGAAGGTCTGGATTACATAAGTAGTAAGTTCTCCGAGATTTTTTGACCGATAAGGGACATCCAACAACCACCCCAACCCGCGAAGTTGCAACAGAAAAACCTAGGAAGGTGTGTGCACTCGGCGCATCGACAGGAGTCCGTGAATCATTATGATAGGAATAAGCAACTACAGTACTTCATCGTAGTGGTCAACTTAGGCCGACCGGTGGCAACTCCGCATGGCCCCAGTACTAGTACACATGTCATATCCACGCATCCACATCCCAAGTTTCCTCCAGTCCGACTACCTTTCCTTCTACACCGGTCCTCCCACCTAAGGCATGTGAAGAAGAAAAAGGTATCTTGGAGCTTCGATGCAAGCCACAATGTATTGGAAGCCAGCTCTCCCCCAGGTTCCGAAACCGAACATGAACGACAGTTCAATGACTAGCAACCCCCCCGGGACAGGCAGATATCCCTCACAGTACACCTTGGATTACGGACCCTATGTAGCGCTACACTGTTTTTCTAGGGGCTCCAACCCCGCAGGCTGTGATGTTTCCATGCTGCTCAAGGCGTCAAAGACCCAAAGCTGTCCGCAGTTGCGCCACTGAGACATTACGATGATGGAAGCTGTGTCGCATCAATATAAAGCGTCATTATCAAGTCTCGACGCGAGATCACTTCCCTTGTCTGACCCACTGGCATGGACCCCCCGTATCTGCTGCAGCCCATTAGCGCCCACTTCGACCGTGCCGATGGCCTGTCGCGTCCGGAACAGCACCCGTGGTCCCCTGTCCTCGGTTCTGAGCCTGGGCCCCACTCTCAGCCGTCCAATACCTCATCACTTCAGTCATACTACACTGCGTCTTACCTCTATGCATCCGACGTCTCAACACCACCGTCACACCACTTTGCGGATTCATCGCTATCGTATTCAACAATGAACTCGTGGTCCTCCAACTCGGAGTCCAATATGTCGTTCCCTTACTCCGTCACCTCGATAAACTCGCGTAAGAGTCGCAAGAATGTCCTGTACCCGCGCCGTGCACATCCGCTGCCGGTCACAGTATCGTCAGAACACTTCTCTATCTCAACTTATGTGCGTCCATATTTCAAGCTTCTTTTTATAACTCTGTCTGAATACTCCCGCTCTCCACGTAGGACCTAATCTGGCAAGTCCGGTCCCTTTGTACGACCTGGTTGCCACACGGGGAGAACTGTTTTGTGCCTACGGGAAGCGCGCTTCTTCAGTCATTGGGACTCCGCGGAGATTTTTCGGAAAGTGTGCCTGTTCGGGTTCAGGTCGACGAAGAAACCCGCTGCTGTGCCGAATTATTTATGGTGTTAGCTCATGAGGTTCTCCTCAGAGATGTCATTGGTACTGAGGTACTGAAAGGTCCCTCCGAGCTCCTGCAAGCGTAAGCATTACCTGGTATGTAGTACTAAATGGTCACTGATAGCCGTGATACGCCGATTGCCGATTGAACAGGACTTTCAAAGATATATTATTCAAGTCGGGTGCTTTCTCTCCTTCGAATACCCCAAAACCGAATGGAACGGGTCTAAAAACCCCCACCGATGGAGCCCCGGCACTTCAGCGGTTTTACAGTGTGCTCCTTGCGCTTCTTTCAGTATTAAATATTTTTGAGGTACTCTAGCAACCCGTTCGGGCGTGGTGGGAAACTACTGACTAGACGTACGACAAAGGGGGCGCTGAATACGATCAAGGTCAAGCCCGCCGCTGCCAAGGATGGAGATCGCCGAGACCATGATTATCGCATGGGCATGCTGGCATTATTGATACCCGCAGGTCTGACAATGGAGAATTACCGCAAGAAGCTGGATCAGATCCTCACACAAACCAAGGCGCAATTGAACAGTTTGGGGCAACCCGAAGGATTCGAACTGCTTTCCTCTTCAGTGAGTGTAATACCGATGATCGTTCCAGAAAAAGGGGCGCCACAAACAATTTCTATGATGGAAGGGGGTTCAGAAGCCGAGAGCGAAGGGAACTCTGCGAATGGCCGTGCCCGGAGTCACAGCACTCAGAGTCGCAGTAGTGATAGCGGAAAGCGTAGCTTGCCTCGCAGAATATTGCGTCGTCTTACATCTTCTATAGGTAGAAAAGCGGTGTGAAAAGGTTCGTAAAATATTTGATTGACACACCGCGAGCCCTGATGTTGTATGTGGGACGCGATGAAGGACATTATAGCTCATGGGATCCTCGTGGCACCTTCTCACCAAGCCGAGGCTGGAACCGGGAGAACACACATTCTTCCTATTGAGGTTGGTGACGTCAGTTTCATTTGTCAAGGCGAGAACCGTCGCCCATTCGATATTCAATATTCAATGCTGGATGATCGATGACCATCCACGTGAGTCACGATGCCAGAGGATTGTGAACCCTTGCGTGAACCACTTCAAAACACGCGTAGGTCATTATCTTATCCCTCTTTTTGTTTTTTGTCCAATATCCGTGAAAGTGGTGAAGAACGATACAAAAATCTGCGTGTGAAGCCACGCTTGTTGCTGCAACTCTGGCTGTTGGGGTCCACAAAATCCCTTTCACTGACATCCATAGCTTCTGAAACCTTTTCTATCGTGGAAATTCCCTGGGGATGGAGAAGGCGAACCTGCGCAGGCCTCTTACCCAGCACTTTGCGATTTTGATCTATCGTGAGGTCTTTTGCTACCGGGAACTTTAGTGAGACCTGGCGATCATAGTACGCCTTAGTATTTTCTAGTACCGGCGCATCTCAGAAGGAGGGATGGGGCTCCAAAGTGTGTCACTTCTCTCCGCGATGATCGGATCGGGAGTCAGGCATAACCTTGGTTCGAGGGTCTTATGGTTAGCAACCAATCCTATCCTAACCTAGGCGGATCCTAAATAACTCCGAATACATGTAGGATAGGAAAATGTAGGATGTAGGCTTATGGGAAGTCACCCACTAATCGCGAGGCCTTTGACGATTTTGCGCCCGAGGCTATAACAACTAGCATTATCATCTTGACCTGTCCTCGTACTCGGGGTTAGTACGTAGTTTATCTCTCCCGTTGACAACAATGTTCCATCTAACGTCCCCCCCAAAGCCTCAGGGTTCTCGAGCATAACAATTCTAGTTGTGGGCCCCCCAATGGCAGAAGTCACTTCTGCCAAGACTTCTGCCAGAACTTACTCAGGATGAGCCGTGAGATTTTCGGTTGATCCCAGTCAGGCTCGATAGTTCAGTAACAGGACCCGCGGATTGTGCTCCACCTCCGTTCTGATCCCCTTCGAATTCTGTTCCGCGCAGGTACACTTTAAACTCACTCTCAGGCTCAGCCTTTAGGCCTGAGGGCTCTCTGAACCTTTGACCTCCTTCCAGGTGGACACCATTCGGTGCCCCCCTAGAACCATGTGCTACCATCTGCTCTCTGTATTCTTCGCCGTCGCCGCAGTTCCCCTCGGCTGCTTTGCGACACTCTTCGCACCACGTTGGGACAACATGAGAGTGAAGCATGCCTGGGAAGCCGTCCCGGAGAACTGGGAGAGCCTGGGCATCCCGTCTACTGGTACCACCATCAACCTCCACTTAGCGCTCAAACCTCACCGCGAGAAAGCCTTGGTTACAGCACTCTACGAGGTCAGCTCTCCTGGGCACTCCAAGCACGTCCTCTCCACCACTCCTCCACGCACGTACGTGCTCACTGCTCCGTTACAGATATGGCGCTCACCTATCTAAGGAGCAGGTTGCAAAGCTCGTCATGCCGCACCCACATACCCTCGAGCTCGTTAAATCCTGGCTTAAATACCACGGCGTGCCCTCGTCCGCCTCACTGACACACGGCGGCAACTGGCTGACGCTCACGGGCGTGTCCGTATCCAAAGCTAACGATCTCCTTGGGGCGTCGTATCAACTCTACCGGCATACCGAGACGAAAGAGGTCATTATCTGTACGGTCAGCTATTCGCTCCCAGCGGTGCTCCACGGGCATGTGCAGACCGTGGCGCCAACGACGTTCTTCGCCTCCCCGCGCATGTCGTGGCAGACACCGAGAAAGCGCTCTGGCGGGGCAGCAGCGGGGCAGGTGGAGGCAACATCAGGCGATCTCGTGACGGCGCTGTTGGGCCGCGCAAAATACGATGTCACACCGCCGTTCCTGCGCTGGCTGTATAATTCGGTCACCTACGTACCCGCGGCGACGGACCGGAACGTGCTCGGGATTTCGGGATTTGTCCGGGAGTACCCGAACCCGGTAGACCTGACGACGTTCATGGACCATTTCCACGGCACCGGGACCGGGGCGACCTACACCATCGTACGGGTCAATAGCGGTGGATACAACCCGTACAACCCCGGCACCGAGGCGAGCGCGGACGTCCAGTACGCTTCAGGCATAGCGCACCCGACTCCAATTGTCTTCTACAGCATTGGCCGCGGGCTAGAGGGCACGGATGACCCGTACCTCTCCTGGTTTGAATACATGCTCAACCTCGACGAGATCGACATCCCACAGACGATCAGCTCGTCGTACGGCAACTACGAGACAGATCTTCCACTAGATCATGCGAGGGCCGTGTGTGACCTATTCATGCAACTCGGCGCGCGCGGCGTTAGCGTCCTCATTGCGTCCGGCGACGAGGGTGTTGGCGAAGGGGATTGCATGACCGACGGGAACGTCCGATTCAGGGCCAGCTTCCCCGCAAATTGTACGTGTGACGTTTTTTCTGCTTGCAAGCAGTACACGAGCGCATGTAAGGTCGCTTACCACACCGACCCTTTTTCGCAGGTCCCTGGGTCACTAGCGTCGGCGGAACCTCGGGATACCCGGAGGCCGCAGCGATCCTCAGCAGCGGTGGCTTCTCGGAATACTTCAACCGCCCTGACTACCAGCACGACGCCGTGACCACCTTCTTCGAAATTCTTGGCAACCAGTATCACGGCCTCTACAAGTGCGTTCGTTGTCGTGACCCGATCTAAAATGTTCTTACTTAAATTTGTTCAGCGCATCCGGCCGAGGCTTCCCCGACATTGCCGCGCAGGCATTAGATATTGGAATCATCTTCCGCAACGAATATAAAGTCGTGGAGGGCACAAGCTGCTCAACGCCCGTCCGTCTCTCTTCTCTGTGTCTCCCATCCGGCGAAGTGCCTAGCTGACCCCCAATGTACAGATCGTGGCGGCGATTATCTCGCTGCTTAATGATTACCAGGTTTCGCAAGACAAGTATCCGCTCGGCTTTCTCAACCCTTGGCTCTACGGTATCGCCCGCGCGGGCCTGAACGACATCACGTCTGGCTCGAATCCGGGTTGCAATACTGATGGATTCTCCGCCGTCGTTGGATGGGATCCCGTGTGTCCTACCAGACTTATCTTTGTTCATTGTTGTGTTAACTGACGCTGGGCTCCGTAGGTGACAGGTCTTGGATCGCCCGACTTCGGGCACCTGCAGCACTTATTACCTTAGGCCTGAGGAGTAGAGCCTACGTGCTATAAACCCAATGAAACAACTGATCAGAGAAATAGCGCCGGACATACGCCATGCGTATGTGTATTATGGTCTCCTAATCTGAGAGCAGCTAGCTATGATAGTCTAGGATAGTCCACAGTAAGACCACTCAACCTCTGAGGCCCAACAGCCCGTCGACCGAACGTTAAGTCATTTTAGCCGCCAGAGCCAGCAGACGATTCCAAGCCTTTGCGTCAGGTTGTGCAACACGTGTCCAATACGACCGGGCATGCTCAGGCCTACAATTGAGTTGGACACAGCGGTGGTTGTACGCTGCATTCTGAGACGCCATGATGGCAAAGCATTGCACATTGGGGATTACATGGTTACATCTCAGACTCAGAGCCGTTCCAACTTCGTGGATCTGAACTCCTTTCCTAGTATGCTCTCAAGACCGGTCCGAGTCAACGTACTCCCTACAAGTTACGGTGCTCTACTCGCTCGACAATACGCTTTTAGCTGAACCTGGAGGAAAGCACTTCACCTCAAAGGAGCCAATACGTATGGGTACAAGTACACTAGCAGATTTTTCCACATATGGCCTATTACCGCATGACCGCTTGCTCACGAGAACCCACCACTTTGGCCGAAGACTGCCAGGGAGTGGCCGCGGTTGACGGTGGCCGCTTCGGTCTCACGGCGCCGACGTTCAAGGAGGAGGAAGGAGACAAGGATAAAGTCACGAATGGGTTCTACGCTCTCGTCGAGTAGGAGCGTCCAACTCAGGGCACTCTTCATGTGAATCATGTCTCGAGCTAGTCATGGGAATGATGGGATAGAGGTGTACTTTGACGTCGCTGGTGTGCGTTCGTGTCTTGCGCTTGCTAGACTATTCATCGAATATTCATCGGAGCAGTAGCACGCGTCGACGAAGGCCGCTGACATGCAGCCACCACTCAGAACATCACAATCAATCAGACGATCGCATATAGTAGACGATTGCTTATCTCATTGCTTATCTCATCATGCATCACGATGGGTCAGCGCGATGGGTCAGCGCTGGTCAGCTACCAGTATCATCTTGTGCGAATACTGTATCTACCAAGCCCGAGCTACATGAGGGGATATTTGCACTATTTCGAGCTGCTGGCAGGTCGAACTCGGATGTAACACTGTAGCGATACACGCCAGTGTGCCATTACCTAACGTGAATTTCAAGTCAGCACTCACTTGTCGTACCTTATCATGTCCCAATGCCTCCTTGGTTCTCTCGTCTCTTTTCTTGTCGCATTAGCTCCTCCCCTTTACTGTCCCTTCTCAGGATCCCTTGTTCCAAAATCCACTGTATTGACACTAGCAAAGGACGAGCTCAGGCTTGAGGCCGTCTATCCCTAGCTTGATCCCTAGTCCTGGATCCAAGTCCTACGCCTTAGTCTCCCCAGGTACCAACGGGTCCCCAGCAGGAGGGATTCGGACGTGCGCCGCCTTTCTCCGATTCGGCAGATTTATTCCACCAGGTCATTCTATTTTGACCGCGAATACGTCGCCATTGTAATCATTCGCACTTCGAACAATGTCGTCAACGTCCTTCCAGACATTCTACACTGCAAATACGTCGCCGTCGTATTATTTCACGCGCCAAACAGTGAAGAAAACCTCTACGGCATCCTCAAATAACTCATATCATTACTCCGTGACCTCGGCAAACTCACGCAAGAGTCGTAATAATGTCTTGTATCCGCGCCGCGTGCACCGGCCGCCAGTCACAACGTTACTGGAATGCATTGGTTCCCCAGACGTACGTTTTCTTTCTAGTCTCTTCCTGTCACTTTTCTCAAGCACAGCTACTCCTCTATACCCCACACAGATGCTGGCATGGGAGGTCCGGTACCTTTGTGCGACCTTGTTACCACACTCGGAGACCCGTCTGTTACCGGCGGGAATAGTGCTTCTTAAGTCTTTGGGGCAGGAAAGCGGTCTTTCGCAACACATGAACGAAGAAGCACGTCACTGCTCCGAACTCTTCATCGTGTTAACTCGTGAAATTATTCTCAAAGATGCTGTCGGTGTCGTAGAGCTGGAAGGGCCCTGCAAGCTCCTGCATTTGTAAGCATTGATTCGGGCATGGGGCGTGCCAGACGCCTACTGATCATCGTAAATGCGCCAATCGAGCAGAACCTTCAGAGATACATTTTTCAAACCAAGAGCTTTCCGAGTTGGCGATACGTCGACGACGTCAGACCTGAACGAAACGAATCTTCCGGCGCACCGCGCAGAAGCCCAGGGGCCCGAACGATTCGCTGGCGTCGTCCTTGCGCTTCTTTCTGTGATGGATGTTTTTAAGGTACTTGTTCGTGCATGGTAACAAACCGCTTATTTTATATGCGACGCAGGCAGCTCTGGACATGCCCACTCCCCCGGCTGTCAGTGACGGAGCTCCTCGAGCCCATCGTCACTGGGACTCACCAGGGTTCTCAGTAGTTAGAGACCTCACGATGGATCAATATCGCGAAGTGTTGGATCAGAAGCTTGCGCAGGCCCCTCCACTCCAGAGTCTGCTAACGTCGAATATGATGGAGCAACAAGTGGCTCATAGTGTCCCATTCGGGGATGGCCGACTCGGCGAATCTATCAGTATCGCAACCCGGGTTAGAGCCACGTACTATTATATCGTCGAGGCCCGCGACGCCAACGCCACACAGCAAGGGACTGAGGTCGCCAAGTGGGGGACTCCCCTGGCAATTACCACGATAGAAGAGGGTTCAGAAGCCGAGGATGAATGGGATTTTGTGGATTCCGACAGCGGGAGTTACAGCAACTTAACGATCAGAAGGCGTAATTTCCCTCTCAGACTTTTGCGTCGTTTTCCATCACTTTCACATGTATGGGTAAAGCAGAAGAGAAAATGACCTACTAGTGTCTTGTACAATATACCACACGCTTGAAACTCAAAACATTGAGGTGGGAAACTACTGACTAAACATATGACAAAGGGGGCAATCAAGCGTCGCTGCCAAGGATGGAGATCGTCGAGACCATGACTATCGCATAGGCATGCTGGCGTTGTTGATACCCGCAGGTCTTACAATGGAGAATTACCGCAAGACGCTGGATCAGATCCTCGCGCAGACCCAGGCACAATTGAACAGTTTAGGGCAACCCGAAGGACTCGAACTGCTTCCCACGGCGGCAACGAGCGTAATGATACCGATGACCATTCCAGACGAGGAGGCACCCCAGGCGATTTCTACGATAGAAGGGGGTTCAGAAGCTGAGGGTGAAGGGATCTCTGCGAACGACCGTGCTCGGAGTGACAGCATTCAGAGTCACAGTAGTGATAGCGGGAAGCGTAGCTTGCCTCGCAGAATTTTGCGTCGTCTTACATCTTTTTTTTTTTTTTGATCCATTTATATTTCCGGGATACATAACAGAGTTACAGACCGGTCGCAGCGTGTACCACTACATTTATGAGAAAAGAGTAGTCCTTTGGTGAGGTGCCCCGAGAATTGTAAGCGTAAATAACAAATCAGGAGTAAGGGTATCGTCTTACATCTTCTATTGGCAGAAAAGCGGTATGAAATGTTCGTAAAATATTAACACACTACGAGCCCTGATGCATGATGTTGTATGTGGGATATGTGGGACACGATGAAGGACATTATGGGTTGTGGGGTCCTCACAGTTGACCCTTCTCCCAAGGCCGGAACTGGGAGAACAATTCTTCTTGTTGACGTCGGTGACGTCGGTTTTATCTGCCAAGGCGAGATCCGCCGCCCATTCAATGCTCAGATGCTCTGCTCCCAGATGAGCATCCATATGAGTCACGGAACCAGAGGATCGTGAACTACTTAAAAATACTCGTGGGTCATTTTCTCATCCCTCCCTTTTTTTGTCTAATACCCGTGAAAGTGGTAACAAACGATGCAAAACTCTGCGTGGGAAACTACGCTTGTTGCTACAACTCTGGCTGTTGCGGTCCACAAAATCCCAATCACTAACATCCATATCTTCTGAAATCTTTTCTGTCGTGGCAATTTCCTGGGGATGGACTGGGCGAACCTGCGCAAGCCTCTTACACAGCACTTTGCGATATTGATCTACCGTGACGTCTTTTACCTTTGAAAACTTTAGTGAGACCTGGTGACGATGCTCTCGAAGAGCTTCGTCGCTGAGAGCCGGGTGAGTGATCGTGTCCAGAGCTGCCTGCGTCGCGGTCACAAATATAATAAGCGATTTTCCACCACATATGAACAAGTACCTAGAGTACCTCAAAATCATCCATTACAGACAAAAGCGTGCGGAGCAGACTGGTGACGTGCTCGGGTCCCTGGGTGTCTGCGCGGGGTGCTCTGCGGGTACCCTTTTTGTTCGGGCTTGAGGTTGTCAGCGTATCAAAATCCTCCGACTCAAAAAGTGTATTTCTAAAAGTTCTGTTCAGTTAGCACATTTGCGATGATTAGCAGGCGTTTGGCACGCTTCAAATCAATTGATCCTCACGAATGCAGGAGCTCACAGGGCCCTTCCAGTGCGTCGACACCGATAGCATCTTTGAGAAGAACTTCACGAGTCAACGCAATGAATAATTCGGCACAACAGCGGATTTCTTCGTCAATCCAGAGAGGCACAGGTTGCGAAAAGTCTCCGTGGAGCCCCGCTGACCGGAGGAGCGCACTTCCCGCGGACCCAAGACCCGTATCTGTGCGCTGCAACGAGGTCATATAAAGGCACCGGACTTGCCAGATCAGGTCCTACGTGGAGAGAAGGGGCATCTGTATTAAGAATGTTACAAAAACTAGAAAGACGCACCTCGGGTGGGGTACTAGAGAAGAGTCCTAATGATACTGGGACCGGTATCGGATGTGCACGGCGCCGGTACAAGACATTCTTACGACTCTTGCACGAGTTTATCGATCTAGCTGAATATGCTGGTGAATATGGGTCGGAAATATTCGACGACCTTGTAGAGGCGGAGTTCGTTGTTGGATGCGAAGGAGACAAATCCGCAGAATAATATGTCTGTGATGAGGTGTTGGATTGCCCTGCGTTGGGCGCGGTGTGGTAAGACTGCAGTGATGAATTATTGGATGACCGGACACATGACTGAGCCGAGGACTGAGCATAGGGATCAGGCTCAGAACCGGGGACTCGGACAGAGGACCACACCGGGTGCTGTACTAGCTGCGATAGGCTATCAACACCATCAGCGCGAGAATTATTGGGCTGCATGGGAACTATGGATCAGACAGAGAGGAGGGGAGCTTGCTAGGACTTGAGTGCCCTTTATATTGACGCGGAATCCGGTATGTAACTCAGCTTCCGTCATCACGATGTCTTTCAGCGGCCTGTGGCGCACCTGCGCACAGCTCTGGTACTGTACCTTTCCGCCGCATGGAAATATCACAGCGTGTGGGTTGCGGCCGCCAGAAAAACACTGTAGTGTTACTTGGACTTGAGAGTCACAGTAAGGGATGACTAGATGACTCTCTATGCGCCCGCGCAGGGGGGGGGGGTTCCAGGGGGTTCCAGTGATAAGAAAAGTCAACGATCGAGTTCCGCGAGTTATCATACCAATACTAAATACTAAACACAGCCCCTAAGAGGAAATATTGTTCGAATCCATTTGAGTGCTCCTTGGGGTACCCTGTGCCCCTTTACAGGACGCCTTCTCCCCTTGCTTCTCTGACTGTCCTTGTACTCGTTTCCTCCCACTCCCCAAACAAAACGATACCACTTCACAATAGAACTCCTCCAGATGGGAGCGGCTATGAGATACATCAAGTGTCGGGTATACCGGGGCGCAGTTTACGCCAAAATGAAGGGGCGGGGTTGAGGTTGAGACTTTGAGGATTTGCGTCGTGTGTGTGCGTGCAGCGCACTTAAGCTTGTGCCTGTGTTGTGTGTGCTTCCTCGGGTCCGCGTGTTCTTCATCGTCCATTAATTCTTCATTCCTTGGGGCGGCCTTTTGAGGGCCTGGCAAATCGTGGCATATGTTGCGGAGTTTATGGCAGCCCTTTACCGTCCTGAGAGAAGCGTTGGCTTTAGGGTCATGAGTTTTGAGGGGTTTGAGGTTGTGTTGAGGAAATGTCTTTATGTCCGGATCAGCGACGGAACACCAGATATGGCGTGCAGTGGCTCGCGACCCTCATCCTCATTCGCGGGCTGTGGTCACGAGGCTACGGGACTCAGACACGAACCTCGGTGGCTTATACAGCGTCGAAGTATCGACCATTCACGCCTTGTGGACGGTACGCCCTTGGAAGGGCAAAGTCCTGTCCTGTCTAATCACTGGCCGTACTCACAATTCCATTTCCAAGGTCGTCGAGGGTTTTGAGTCAACTTTCGACACGGAACAGCGGCAAGCTTTACTGCCCTTCGTCACGAGCGTCAGGCGACTTCCCCTTCTGTGTGCGCACCTTTCCACCTGCAAAAATCTGCCGACCATACGCTGACTCCCCGGCGTTATCGTACGTGTGTTTGATAATATCTATTTTTCGACAGGGCTGGGGGTCGGCGCCGGAGCTCGGCGGACCTCACATTCATGTCACACGCTGGTGTATGCTGTGCTGCCTGTGCTTCTGTGAAGGAGTCTCTCAATTTGACCTGTTATGTGGTTCGAGGGATAGCGGTTGTGTGCCTGTGCAATTAGCACAAGACATTACAATGATGGATGTGAACGTGTGTGTGGCCATCACTGAGTCATACGGTAGCATCGACAAAAGAAATGACCTGCTGACACGCCACTCCCCCGAATAGTGCACGACACTAGAGGAGATCGTTCGGACACTAGATGGTCCGAGCCATAACCGCAAGGTGAACAAGAAGTAGAATGGGGGCGACCCAGAACTAATAGACGCAGAGATAGAGACCATGACGCATACACCAACGACACAAAATGGGGAGGAGGAGTTGCAAGTGGCTGTGGGAGCTGAGGACCAAGTCGAAGCTCGCAGTCGAAGCCGCAGCCAAGCCATCCAAACTCGGTAACGAGCCCGATAGGTCACGCGTCACGTGCGAAGACGGGGCTACCTGTATTGAAGGCTGGTGGTCACTATGATAGACCGGTGACCCGTCTGTACTGTTGCTGGACGTACTAACTTAGTACTGTATGAGTGACGAAATGAATTACTGTGATTGGGCGCTTAACGAGTCATCGAGTCATCCATCATGTCACGATTTAAACCCCGAGTCAGCGAACAAGATCGAGGGAGCGTTTTTCCTGTAACCGTGCTACTACGTCGCAGTTCGAACCCGGGTTTGACACTTGCGGTCAGCGATAAGCAACGGCCTCAAGACTTCAAGCTTCAAGCTTCAAGCTTGGCCAATTGAACCTGAAAGTGATGACAGACATTGACAGTGCACCATTACCGTGCCTAACATTTACGAAACCTGGTTAGCGCGTACTGGCACGCTGTGATTTCGTACCCCTTGATCGTACCTTAACATCTTCCAATGCTTCTGTGATCCTCTCGTCCCTTCTTCGTCCCATGGGTTTCCATTAGCCACCCCCCTTGCTGTCCTCACTAGCCCTCCTCGAGATTCTCAGCTCCAAAGTCCTCTGTACGAACTAGCAAAGGACCTGAAGCCGTCCGTCCCTAGTCCCGGATCCAAGCCCTACGCCTTAGTATTTTCTAGCAGGAGGGATGAGGCTCCAAAGTGCGTCACCTTTCTCCGATTCGGCAGATTTATTCCATCTAATCGCGGATACGTCGGCATCGTATTCATTAGCACACATAGTGACCCCAACGTCACGGTCAAGTTCTATCGTGTCTTCGAATACGTCGTTCCCATACTCCGTGACCTCGGTAAACTCGCGCAAGAGCCGCAAGAATGTCTTGTATCCGCGCCGCGTGCACCCGCCGCCAGTCGCAGTGTTACCTGAGTGCGTTGGTTCCCCAGACGTACGTCTTACTTCCGGCGTCCGTTGTCACTCTTCTCATGCACAACTACTCCGCATAGATGCTGACCTGGGAAGTCCGGTACCTTTGTGCGACCTTGTTGCCACACTCCGAGACCCGTCTATTGCCGGCGGGAATAGTGCTCCTTAAGTCTCTGGGGAGAGAAAGGGATCTTTCGCAACGCGAGAACGAAGAGACCCGTCACTGCTCCGAACTCTTCATCGTGTTGACTCGTGAAATCCTCCTCAAGGAGGCTGTCGGTATCGAGGATCTGGAAGGGCCCTGCAAGCTCTTGCATTTGTGAGCGTCCACTTGAAGCGTGCCAGATGCCTACTGACCATCGCGCAAATGCGCCAACTAAACAGAACATTTAGAGATATCCTATTCAAGTCGGGGGCTTTCGCCGATACGTCGACGACCTCAAACCCGAGTGAAACTGGTCTTCTCCGAGCGCCCCGCGCAGACACCCAGGGACCCGAGCACGTCACCCGTCTGCTCCGCGCGCTTTTATCCGTAATGGATGCTTTTGAGGTACTCTACGTACTTGTCCATGCGTGGTGGCTTATCATATACGTGACGCAGGCAGCTCTGGACATGGTGGTCCCCCAGGCTGTCGATGACGAAGCTCTTCGAGAGCATCGTCATCAGGTCTCACGAGGGTTCTCAGTAGTAAGAGACCTCACGATGGATCAATACCGCCAATTGTTGGGTCAGACGCTTGCGCCGGCCCCTTCATCCCAGGGACTGCTGGCGTTGAAGAGGCGGCAACTAACCCCCAGGATCATCCCGTCTAGGGATGGCCGAGACTCCATTGGCGTTGCAGCTCAGGGTAGAGCCGAATCCGATGTCGCTGAGGTCCGCGAGGTCGACGCCCTACAGCAACGGATCGAGGAAGTCAAGTGGGGGGCCTCCCAACCAATTACCACGATAGAAGAGGGTTTCGAAGCCGAGGACGAAGGCAATTTTGCGAACTCGAACAGCCGGAGTCGCAGCAACTTGGTGATCGAGAAGCGTAGCTTTCCTAGCAATTTTTTATGTCGTTTTCCGCTTTCATGGATATTGGTTAAAAAGAGGGATAAGTAAATGACGCCAACTAATTACATTTTCTAGTCCTAGCACCATGTTCCAACTTCTTTATCACCCTTTTCAGGTGGCTATGATCATGTTCTTCGCTCTTTGTTGTCCCAGATAGCCTATGCATTTCCATAGCCTTTTCAAACATCTCTTTTGCATCCTTCAGCTTGTATAGCTTTTCATATACAATTCCTAGGCCTTTGTAGTCATTTCCTTGACCTACTTTGTCATTGGCCTTCTCATGGGCCTGCAGAGCCTGCTGATACAGCTGCTCTGCACTGCTAAGCCCCCCCAGTTTTCTCTCTACATCCCCCATGTCATTCAGGGAGTTTCCCTGGCCAACAGTGTCATTTGCTTTCTTGTGATTCTCTAGAGCACTTTGGAACATTGACAATGCATCATGAAACCTTTTCTGGGTGTAATAAATTCTTCCAAGGAACCTCTGGCAGTTTGCCTTGCCAAGGCTATTGTTTGTAGCTTCATATAGGGCCAGAGCAGCATTGTATTGCTCAATGGCTCCCTGGGTATCATCTTGCCTGTGATATATGCCCCCCAAGCCTTTAAGATCATTGGCCTGACCCAAGTTATCAAATGCCTTTTTGTGAGACTGCAGGGCCTGCAGGTAATAAGCCTCTGCCTCAGGCAACTTGTTCTGCTTTCTGTAGAGATCTCCGAGGTGGCTGAGAGCATTTCCCCTCCCTAGGTCATCTTTTGCTTGATCATGCAGATCCAGGGCTTTCTTATATGCCACTTCAGCCCGATCAAAATTGTCTAATCTCTGATAAATATCTGCGAGACTAGAGATGTCGTTGGCCTGGCCAACGAGGTCATTGACAGCTTTGTGAAGCTCCAACGCCTTGTCGAAAGATTCCTCCGCAAGCTTTATGTTATCCATCCTGAGATAGACGTGCCCGAGACCCTTCAAGCTATTGGCTTGACCCAGCTGGTCTTGGTGCTCCTGATGCAAATCCAGGCTTCTATTGTAATGCGAGCACGACTCCTCCAGTCTGCCAAGCTTCCTGTACGTGTCCCCGAGATGGGTCAGAGCGTTAGCTTGGCCATACGGGCTCTTGGACTCCACGTTGAGGTCAAAGGCCATCTGGTAGCACGCCCTCGCCTCCTCCACCTTGTCGCATCTGTATAACACGTCTCCGAGATGACAGTGGTCATTAGCTTGGCCGACAACGTCTTCAGCACTCTGGTGCAGGATTAGGGCCTTTCTAAAGTGCTCTTCGGCTTGGGCCACATTGTCGTCGCTGAGGCAGATGGAGCCGAGAGACGTGAGGCAATCACCCAGGGTTTCTTCGGGGAGTCCTTGGACGTTCGTTGCGGAGGTGATGACCACATCCGAGAAGTTCCCGATGTATGAGCAGAACTGCGTGTAGGCGATGATGGCCTCGATCACGGGCGTGATCTCCGACAGCGGGGTCAAGGTAAGAGACTTGCGCAGCACGGATTCCATGTTGTTCATCTCCATCGTCATCCTCTTGAACAGCTCGTGGCTGAGATTGTCGTAGCCGTGCGAGGCGAGCGTCACGTAGTAGTCCCTCAGCGCCCGTCTGTCCTCCGCAGTGGCGAGGTCGTTTCTCTCGCAGTAGAGCCGTACCAGCGAGTTCACCTGGACCCTCTTGTCTGCCGTGCGGACGGCCAGGCTGCACTTGAGAAGCGTGTCGAGGCTCCGATGGATGTCGGGGACGTCGGGGAACAGTCGTCTGAACTCGGGAGAAGGAAACGCGGGCATCCCGTCCGGCAACAGGCTGAGGATTCCCAAAAGTCGTTTCGAGGAGCCGTCGGCGGCCATCCGGCTGCTCTCGAGGGATAGCTCAACGGAGAACTCCAGACTCGATAGTTTGTCGCCCTTTTCTTTCTCCACGAGGGCTATGTTCTCCTTCTGCCAGCGCTCCCAGAGCGTCTCTGCAGTCGACACCTCCGCAAGGCTACCCAGCAGGGTGACGGCGAGCGGCAGACAATCGACAGCGTCTATGAGTTTCTCTGCCCATTCATCGCAAGTCCCAGCGAGGCTCTCCCAGGTGCGCTTCGCGGCGTCGCGCGGGAAGTTAGTAAGTGGGGGTAACATGGGCAGTGTCCACGCGGTCCCCTTCGGCCTCTCTCCGCCACGCATAGTGATGAGGACTGTAACGGAGGGCAGTGCAGTTATATCTGCGAGCAGCATCTCGACGGCTCCCCTGCTCGGGCCAGGCTGGTCCCAGGGGGACTCAAAGTTGTCCAGACAGAGAATGCATTTCTCGGAACCCAGGGCAGAAAGCACGCGGGGCTCGAGCCCCACGGAGTAGCTGTCGGACGTCGTCCCGGGCTGGAGGAGGGAGAGCGAGTTGGCGAGCGCGACGAGCAGCGCGTCCCGCGAGGTGAGCGGCTCGCACGGGACGAGGTAGCGCGAGTCGGCGAAGCGGGATGCGACCCTCTCGTCGGTGAGAACGGCGTGGGCAAGGGTGGTCTTTCCGATGCCGCCGGGACCTATAATAGCGATGTGTACTGGGGAGGTGGCCGAAAAGATCAGATCAACGATTGTTTTCAGCTCTTCGCTGCGCCCGAAAAAGACCTGCGGTAGAATGGGACGGGGGAAAGGCCTGCGCAGTGTCAGAGCAGAGAAAGGAGAGCAACGTGGGAGGTACGAACAGGACTGGGCTGGAACCGGCTGATATCGAACGTACGTGCAAGGTAGGCGTTTGTGCTACCGGAATAGACAAAGGGTCGGGGAAAGTCCTGCGCAATGTCAGAACAGAGAAAGAAGAGCGACGTAAGAGGCACGAACGGGACTGGGCTGGAGCCGGCTGATATCGAACGCGCATGTATGCTGAGCGTCTGTGCTACTGGCTCGTACACGTGAGGCTGGTAAATAGATAAAGGGGTGGAGAACGACCTGCACAGTGTCAGAGCAGAGAAAGAAGAGAAAAGTGGAGAGCACGAACGGGACTGGGCTGGAGCCGGCTGATATCGAACGCGCATGTATGCTGGGCGTCTGCGCTACTGGCTCGTACAATTGAGGATGGGGAATAGACAAAGGGATGGGGAAAGACCTGCGCAGTGTCAGAACAGAGAAAGGAGAGAGACGTGGGAGTACGAACGGGGCTGGGCTGGAACCGGCTGTCATCGAACGCGCGTGTATGCTACTAATGCTGGGCGTCAGGGCTACCGGTTCGTGCACTTGAGGCTGGGGAAACGTTAAAGAGCGCGGGATAGTTGGTTGGGGTTCCTCGATAGTCACGGATGGGATGGACATGGTAGGCAACGACTGCGCTCTCCCAGCAACAAGCTGTTCGAATCGAATGTCCACCAACATGGCGAACTAACGGGAATGTAAACAAGATGGTGCGTGGATCCAAACGAAAATACTCACCATAAAGCGATCAAACATCCCCTTCATCTGACGGTCGCATTTCTGGATCTCTTTGATCATGTCGTTGCGAGCGAGGCCCTTCTTGAATTGCTCAAACCTTGTTTTCCCACGGCATTGCGACATAACTCCGGCTACTTTTCTAAACTCGCTGGTAAAAGTGTAAAAGTTAGCAGCGGCGCAAGAAGGGCCCAAGATATGTGCATTTACGTTTCGAGGTCCTTTATGGTACCAATGAAGTCCTGGGGGAACGTCGCCTCGTCGCACAGTCCGTGGCGCTGGCACGATACGCTAAAATGCTTCACGAGATCGGCGACCTTGGCGACATTGTACATGACCTCCTCCCACGTCTCGCGGTAAAGATCGACTTCCTGATAAGATAGAACAGTAGCACACAATTCAGTCGAGTCTCAGACAGTATAGGAAGAGAAGAAGCCGTACACCCTTGATCTTGACTATTTGCAAGAGAACGCCCGCGACTGCTCCCACATACGGCACACCCGTAGCCATGGCGGCGGCCTCTTTCAACATACCGATGGTCATTTCGAACGCGCCAGCCTTCACATCTGCTTGGGGGGACTGGAGGATGTCCCGTGGGGCTGGGATGTTGAGATCGTCACCTATCCCTTAAATCAGCAGTAGCAGTCAGTTTAAATCGGGAGAGGTCCAAACGTGTTCTTACCTAGCGAAATCCTGCTTGGAAGAGGAGTATCCTCGGACGGTCGTGGAGACCTGCGTAGCATGCTAAGGAACTTGGATGAGTTCGGAGTGGTTGTCATGTTTCTTGTATTGTTGCTGAGAGAGCCAGAGCGGGTAACTGAGTAGAAGCGACCCAACGATGGCTGTGCCTGGGCACGCTATTTCCCACGTTCCACTGCACCCCTACGGTCCCTCAAATTGCCTCAAACCTTGCTTCAAACGACAACTGAATGAATGGACCCTTTTCCCCACAGCTTCGCCTTGAACCCCTCCTGCACACTGAGGTCTATGTAAGAGGTTTTTTTTTCCCCACCTCCCTACAACGAAATATTTTATGACTGATAAGGGTTATTTCTTATCTCTCGGGAGCACTCACACTGTCAAATCAACTGTCAGGGCCAGGGCACGCGGGCACGTGTGACTTGAAGCGTTCGTAATATAGCAAGTACTGTAGTCACGGTGCAGAGGCAAAGTGTGAGTCGAGCAGGGCACAAAGAGGCGGAGCGTGGTAGCCCCCACCCCCACAGTCAAGCGGTCCAGTTAATGTGAAAAACTGAGATACAGTACAGGCCAAGATATACAGACCCCAATTGAAGAGCGCCGTATACTTACATAAGCATACAGCACGTGCGTCTTTGTGTTCCATTCCCGTAATGAGACAATTCGATGCCCCATTTTCATCAATCACATAAGTCAATTGTAGATTATACACATCATGCGCCGTATATATAAATACTGCTAGGGTCTGTCATCAGATGCCACGTTGGTTGTTGGAGTATGTGAGGTGCTCTCTATCTGTACGTACTACACAAAAGGGAAACAAAACCTTTCAATGATATACACAAAGAGCAAGTCTGTCGTATCATCGTGTCCGTTCGTCATGAGGAACGAGTATGCGTTTATAGGCGAGTTCATGGGATCAGTCGCAAGTGTTGTTGCTTGGAGGGTGGAGAAACGGAGGGGGGGTATAGAATGATGGGCCGACGATAAATGCTTGTGTGTTGTTGTTGTGCAGACGATAAAAAGGTAAAAACCAAGTTGGCGGCGGGGAAAGATAGGCCGGGGGGGGGCACGACGACGAACCGAGGGTGATAGGAGCCACATTAAATCCGCAATTCACGGAAGCCGCGCACGTCCACCCGCCCGGTCCCGTTCCGTGCCCACTCCCCCTGCACGGGATCAGCGCCCTCGGCGGCAGTAGCAGCGCGGAATCGCCCGCCGGGGATCACGATCTTCCCTGCGCCTGCGCCAGCACGAGGCCGGGGCAACCCCGCGGCCTTGCGCTCTCTCTTGGTCAATCGCCGCGCGGCGGGGGCCGGCACCGGAGGGGGCGAGGGCGATGGTGACGGTGAGGAAATGGGACTGAGAGAGGCAGTCTCGGATAAAGCCGGCGTGTCCGCGTCGTCGGCGTCGGCGTCCCCATCAACCTCTCCATCAACGTCAGCATCCATGTCTGCGTCCGTGTCCTGCACGACCGTCGCGAGCCCACGCACCGTCCCGCGCCGCGTGCGCTTCGCGGCGCTCGTACTGGCGGCAGAAACATCGGACGACCCCGAAGACTCGTCGAGCGAGCGCTTGGGCGAGCGCTGCTCGCGCTCGCGTGTGTATAGGCCGGGCGGTAGCGACGGTGCGGGAGGGGGGGAGGCCGACCGTGAGCTTGGGAGAGGGATGTCTGCGGGTGTGGGGGGGACCGCCGCAGGGACGACCGTAGCCGAAGACCCGGATTGCCGGAGCGTCCGGGAGGTCCGACGTGGGCGCGATAGTGGCTTCGGTGCTGAGACGGGCACAGGAGGTAGCTTGGCGGTGGAGTTGGAGGCTGCACGTGGACGGGCCTTGCTTGCGGGTTTGGAGGAAGATTTGGGGGCTGGGGGGAGGTCGTGCGATGACGCATCTGGGGGGAGTTCGCACACGTCTGGCAGGCCCGAGTGCGGCCCGCGAAGGTTACGGATGGAGGAAAAATGTTCCCAGTCATGATAGCTACAGAACCGTGCATGAGTCATTTGTGAAGGACGGTGCCTGGACGAGGGACACTCACGCCACGTAAACAGTTGGGGTCTCCTTGTCATTGTGAACATCGTCTTCCTCGTCCGTTGTTGCCTTGTCTCTCTCGGCTCGCTTGCTCTCCCTCCGTGCCGCGCGCCGAGAACGATCATTCATGATGGGTTCCCGCTCGACCAGGGTTGTGACTAAGGAAGACGTCGATGACGTGGGAGTGTCCTTCGCTGCAGTGACGCCGTCCCAGCCGGCAGCCCACTCGATGAGATAGACAAGACCGGGTTGGATGACCTTTACATTGCACTTCTTCATATGTGCAAACGCGGAAAGTTCGAGATGACCGCCATAAGTGGCTGAGAATAATGAAGGCTAAGAATAGAACAAAGAGCGGGGTGTGAGTGGGGGGACATACCAGGTTGACGCATAAGGGAAAGGTGAACATCCAAACCGCGCTCGTCGTCGACAAAAGGTGCGTATCGCACACTATGTGACTGGATCCAGTCACAAATGTCCTTTCGAAGTTGGACGTGGCGGGACTCGGTACCGTACAACTGGTCAGAGAGCGCGCGAAAAAGGCAATTTCCGTCGCCAGTTGTGTCAGCCGCGTAGAGGCCAAGGTGACCGAGTTGTTCCGTGAGTTGTTGGGTGTTGGCATCTGGGTCGGAGAGGAGCTGGTGATGCAGGAATACGGGACAAGAAGGGAGGGAAGCACGTGAGGGGGTGACGATGGAGAGAGAAGACAGAAGAAAATATCAGATTGACCGTCGAAGCAGATGAGTGATAACATGGGACTCGCCTTTCCCTTGCTCGAGCGAGTCGTGCGCGAGCGCACTGAAAGCACGTTGGCGCCATCAGTAACCATGGCCAAACTTCCCCAATAACCCCGACGGCACAGACACGACAAAAAAACAAAACATACATGGTAAAACGGGCTTTTGACCACGCCTGTGACTCCTAGGAGGGCCCATGTGGAAAGATAATTGTGAATAATAGCAAAAAATAGGCGGATTGTTGCAAGTTGACCGTGCCGGGGTTTGGGGCTCCAGAGACGACACCTCCTCACACACATTTCGGGGTCCCTCTTCCTAAGACATGGACCCCGGATACACCGCCCTTATCGCATGCAATTATCCCAATTTGGAACAATCCGCTCTCCATGGTCGTCCTCGATGAGAAGTCTCTCCCCCCGCCTCCTCCGCCTTACACCGTTCCGAGGACGAATAACAACCGGCTTCCACCACCACCTTTTCCAAATGCATCCCGTGTAGCACTCACCCTTCCTGAATTGCCCTCTCATGTCCTGCTCCACATCGTACACAGGACGTTCCCTCAGGCACCAGACAAGGACTACAGTAAACTAGAGAGGCAGAGGAAGACGCTCCACTGGCTCGCTACGTCCTTGAGACTCGTCAATCGCACGTTCTACATAGGTAAGTTTTTCATCAACAGTTCAGTTCATCAGGGGCGGTTCTCTGCTTCGCCGGATCACTCTCGTTTCATAGCATGCAAATGACTTCCTTCTGTTCTTCCCAAGCGCTAACACCGCCTTGTTCCGCACAGCCTGCATGCACGTGCTGCGCTCTACCTACCTCCCCTCCTACGTCTCGCTCATCCGACCACCCTACACCTCCGACCCCTTCCCGCTCTCCGCGACGCCCTCCGCTGCCGGCACGAGCGCGGGGCTGCACCGCAGCCGCGAGACCGCCGTGCTGGACCGCTTCATCGCGCTCAAGGTGCTCGACGACGTCTGGGCCGACGAGACCGAGCTGCACCTCGGCCAGCCCGAGGCCTTCCGCGACCTCTTCGACCTCATGCAGCCCCGCGCCCGCCTCGAGGACCTCCTACACGCCTACCTCGTTCCCACCCGCATCGACCTCTCCCCGTATAACGTCACGTTCGCCCCGCGGCGCGTCGGCCTCGTCGGCCCCTCGCGCAGAACGATCGTCGAGGTCGAGCGGGCGAAAGACGAGAGTCTCGAGGTGGCGGCTAAGCGGCTCGGGAGGCGGCTCAAAGACCACCTCGCGGAGAAGCGATAACGATACTGTGCATGTATCCTCCTGTGGACATTTTGCTTTGATGACCTGGATTACTTGTATTCTCATGTTTGTACCACTAGTAGTGTCAGATAGTAACGAAGGGGGACACGGGTCCATTCAAAGTCGTGGGTGGTAATCCGACCTACCACCCACGATTTTGAAGGTGTCCGAGTCCCCTGCAGTCTGCTCCCTGACGTCTCCTACTGGCGCCTACTCGGAGTAGGCATCAATAGCCAGGACAGGACTTAGAAAGTTCTGCAGCGACTGTCACCACTTGTTAGGACGACGCGCCATCGTCATCCGCTCACCGCGCTCCACCACCCACGATCCAAGGAAGTGTCAACTTGTGGTCAGCTCTTCACCAGCTTCACCCGCCTAAAGCTCGAAGTTGGGCAGTGGTCATCGAGTATCTGAGAGTTTCTACTTCAATGAGCACCATGGCCACAGTCGAGGAGTAACTTGAATCAATCATACTACATTGTGGGATCTAGGGGTGAAAATCCTTGCTCTAGACTGTCTCTTTAAATTTTGTCTTTGCTGTAGTGATGAATCTGTACGGAACCAATTGAGTTACGATCTCCTATGGAACCTACAAAATGTACACTATTTTTTGGGCTGAAAGCTGCAGCGAAAAAGTACTGATCTACCTTACTGCACCGTAAATCCTTGGAGTGTGGGTGCGCTCTAGCGCCCAGAGCAACAATACAACAAACATGACAACTACTCCGAACTCATACAGGTTCCTTAGCATGCTACGCAGGTCTCCACGTCCGTCCGAGGATCCTCCTCCAAGCAGGATTTCGCTAGGTGAGAACACGTTGGAGCTTCTCCCCAGATTATAGACTTTAAACTGACTGCTACTGCTGATTTAAGCGATAGGTGACGATCTCAACATCCAGCCCCACGGGACATCCTCCAGTCCCCCCAAGCAGATGTGAAGGCTGGCGCGTTCGAAATGACCATCGGTATGTTGAAAGAGGCCGCCGCCATGGCTACGGGGGTGCCGTATGTGGGAGCAGTCGCCGGCGTTCTCTTGCAAATAGTCAAGATCAAGGGTGTACGGCTTCTTCTCTTCATATACTGTCTGAGACTCGACTGAATCGTGCGCTACTGTTCTATCTTATCAGGAAGTCGATCTTTACCGCGAGTTGTGGGAGGAGGTCATGTACAATGTCGCCAAGGTCGCCGATCTCGTGAAGCATTTTAGCGTATCATGCCAGCGCCAAGGACTGTGCGACGAGGCGACGTTTCCCCAGGACTTCATTGGTACCATAAAAGACCTCGAAACGTAAATGCACATATCTTGGACCCTTCTTGCGCCGCTGCTAACTTTTACACTTTTACCAGCGAGTTTAGAAAAGTAGTCGGGGTTATGTCGCAATGCCGTGGGAAAATAAGGTTTGAGCAATTCAAGAAGGGCCTCGCTCGCAACGACATGATGAAAGAGATCCAGAAATGCGACCGTCAGATGAACAGGATGTTTGATCGCTTTATGGTGAGTATTTCGTTTGGATCCACGCAGAATCTTGTTTACATTCCCGTTAGTTCGCCATGTTGGTGGACATTCGATTCCAACAACCCCGACCAACTCTCCCATGCGTGACTATCGAGGTACCCCGACCGACTCTCCTACGCTCTTTAACGCCTCCCCAGCATCGTGTACGATATAGTAGTACAGTCGCCCAATACGCGCGTTCGAGACCATCCAGCCCTGTCCTGTCCGTGCCTCTCGCGTCGCTCTTCTTTCTCTGCTCTGACACTGTGCAGGCCCTTTCCCCGCCCCTTTCGACAGGGGATCTTTTTCGGGCGTGATGACGAGCTGAAGACAATCATTGATCTGATCTTTTCGTCCGCCTCCACAGCACGCATCGCTATCCTAGGACCTGGCGGCGTCGGAAAGACCTCCCTCGCCCACGCTGTTCTCACCCACAATGAGGTGGTGTCCCACTTCGCAGAATCGCGCCACCTCGTCCCGTGCGAGTCGCTCACCTCGCGGGACGCGCTGCTTATCGCCCTCGCCAACTCGCTCTCTCTCCTCCAGCCCGGGACGACGTCCGACAGCTACTCCATGGAGCTCGAGCCCCGCGTGCTTTATGCCCTGGGTTCCAAGAAATGCATTCTCTGTCTGGACAACTTTGAGTCCCCCTGGGACCAGCCTGGCCCGATCAGGGGAGCCGTCGAGATGCTGCTCGCAGGTATAACTGCACTATCTTCCGTTACAGTCTTCGTTACTATGCGTGGCAGGGAGAGGCCGAAGGGGACCGCGTGGACACTGCCCATGTTACCCCCACTTACTAACTTCCCGCGCGACGCCGCGAAGCGCACCTGGGAGAGCCTCGCTGGGACTTGCGATGAATGGGCAGAGAAACTCATAGACGCTGTCGATTGTCTGCCGCTCGCCGTCACCCTGCTGGGTAGCCTTGCGGAGGTGTCGACTGCAGAGACGCTCTGGGAGCGCTGGCAGAAGGAGAACATAGCCCTCGTGGAGAAAGAGAAGGGCGACAAACTGTCGAGTCTGGAGTTCTCCATCGAGCTTTCCCTCGAGAGCAGCCGGATGGCCGCCGACGGCTCCTCGAAACGACTTTTGGGGATCCTCAGCCTGTTGCCTGACGGGGTGCCCGCGTTTCCATCTCCCGAGTTCAGACGATTGTTCCCCGACGTCCCCGACATCCCTCGGAGCCTCGACACGCTTCTCAAGTGCAGCCTGGCCGTCCGCACGGCAGACAAGAGGGTCCAGGTGAACTCGCTGGTACGGTTCTACTGCGAGAAAAACGGTCTCGCTTCTCCGGAGGACAAGCAGGCACTGAGGGATTACTACGTGACGCTCGCCTCGCATGACGACGATAACATCAGCCACGAGCTGTTGGAGAGGACAATGGAGACAAACAACATGGAATCCGTTCTGCGCGAGCCCTTTGCCTGGACACCGCCGTCGGAGATCTCGCCATCACCGCTCAACCTGCACCATCAGCACCAATCCTTGACGCTGCCATCGCCTCCCTCCCCCCCTCTGCTTCCAATTTACACGAATGGACGCCTGCGCCCATTCAACGCGCGCGAGCTGCCGCCCGTGCGCAATGGTTTCGCCAATGTAACTCAGCCCGTCATTCCTATGATACGCGCCGCTCAGCAGTCGACCGCTGGAGGGAGCGCGCATATTCCCGCCGTCTCCGTTGGCAGCTCCGCCGCTCCCACAACCAGTGCGCCGCCCCTGTTCTCGGTCGCCTTCTGCACTCCATCGCGCTTACTCACCCCGTCCAAGCACCCGGACCGCAGCGGCGACTGCGAGTCGGGCGGCGACAGCGCTATCAAACCTGCGTCGACTTTGTGGGGCTACTCAAAGCGCAGGCGCACGGTTCCCGTTGAGCAGACGGAGGGATATAGACACACACGCTCTGTGCGTCCGTTTCTCATCATTTCTATGCCAGTTTTACTGACACGGATGCTCTGTAGCGTGCGCTCGAGGCAATCGGTGGCGCCCTCGGCACGGCAGCACGCATCGGCCACGAGTCACTCTTCGCTGGAGTAGACCTCTTGCAGTTTGTACCCGTGCCTGGGTTAGAGCTTGCTGGAAAAATACTTGGGACGCCATCGAAATAGTCGAGGTGAGCGTGATAGGCGCACATTCGCGGTGCTGCTGGTACCGACAGCAGATTTCTCCAGACGAATCGTCTCGCGTCTCTACGCCTGACCGAACGCTGCGCGGACGTCTTGATTTCCGTTCGCGGCGAGATCGTAAATGCGGGCTACACCGTAGCCGAGGAGCTCCGTGCGCCAATTGCGAAACTCGTCGAGTGCGTTTCAGCCGCCCTCATTCCTGCGCATGTCCTCCATCTGATTTGCCACCCCGCACAGGGCGTTGGGAGAAGTCCACCATTTCCTCGAAAATTTGGGCCAGCGTTCTTTCCTTAAGCGCTACTTGAGGCGCGATGAAATTCTCTCCAGTATCACGGCGTGCGACACCTCCCTCAACAACGCCCTCGGGATGTTCAGCGTAAATGTTATCTTCCATCTGCGAACTCGGCGGACCGTCCTTCGCGGTCGACACTGACGCCGCTTTGACAGCTCTCTATCCAGATCCGTACTCTGAAGCTTGTCCAAGCCAACGAGCTGCAACGACAGAAGGAAACGCACGATCTACTCCAGTCGGTTTTGCACCTCTCTCCTGGCCTGCCTCCCGTACCTCTCCCCTTGCCGCTCGCGACGCTCCTGTCGTCCCCTGTAGACCCCGAGAGCGTGCGCAAGACGCTGAACGCCCTGCGTGCTGCACAGAACGCTCAGGACCGCGCCCACGACGTGGCGGACCTGCGCCAGCTCATGCAAACCGCACTCGCGACGAATGATGACGTTGCTATGATCGAAGTCCTCCAGATCGCGCGCAGCGAGATGCCCGAGGCCATCAAGACGCTCCAGCGCGCCCTCGAGCGCGTCGTCGAAGACGTGCAGCTGGACGCTGAGAGTGCCACGGCGCGGCTGCTTCCCCTGTCTTCCCAACATGATGCAAGAAAAGGTACCGGCCCGTCTATGGACCCCGGTTCCACTGGCGCAAGCCGGCACAGCGCGGACCCGCTCGACCGCGAGTTCATCGAGACGGGGATCGGTGCGCTGCGGCGGCTGTCGAAGGGCACGGACCTCTTCCTCCCGAACTGGACGATCACGCGGTACGAGATCGATCTCGAGGCGAAGGTTGGCGTTGGGTTTTTTAGCGACGTATACCGCGGAACGTGGCTCAAGCGCACGGTCGCGGTTAAAGTTCTCGCCGAAACGACACCGCGCAAGATCTTCGTACACGAAGTTGAGATATGGAAGTCCCTTTACCACCCGAACGTGCTTGAGCTTTTCGGCGCGTCCAGCGCGAGCGGCGAGCCACCGTGGTTCTTGGTGGGCCTCTCTTTCCTGATTATATGGTGATACATTCTTTGTTTATCTGACACCAACCCCGTTCAAACAGGTCAGCAAGTATTATCCGCGGGGAAGCCTCGTCAAGTACTTGAAGGGTCTGAGCGACGCTGATGCTACAAGAGTCGACGCTTTGAAAATGATACACGAGATCTCAAACGGTATGGAATACCTTCACTATCGAGGTGTGCTGCACGGCGATCTCAAGGTACGATTCCCCGCCTTAACAAGCGACCCTCGCGTGGAATGAATGACCCCTGCACAGGCTGCCAATATACTTGTCGACAATGACGTGCGTTGCGTCATCTCCGACTTTGGCCAAAGCGAGATGAAGTCCGAGGTCTACCGCCTTAGCCGCGTATCACAGCCGCGTTCGTTCGATTTTTATTCTAGCCGTTGTCCTGACCCGATCCGACACTGTTTCCAATCTAAGGTGGGACGTTGCGTTGGCAGGCGCCCGAGCTGATGCAAGGCGCCCAAACACTGACGCCAGAGATGGATGTCTACGCGTTTGCCATTTCCTGCGTAGAGATCCTCACCATGGGAGCCCTACCGTGGCCGCTCATGGAAGACGACGCCGTCCGGCATTTCGTGCTGAGTGGGTATCCTCTCCTGCTTCGGCCTTTGTATTTTCCTGGTGGTGATAGTAATCACACCTGTGTGTTTGACCAGATGAGAATATGAGGCCCTCGCTTCCGCCGTCCAATCTCGTCAACGGCCAGCTCATGAGCGTCATCCGTGCGAGCTGGGATGCCGTCCCGTCAAACCGGCCCTCGTTCAAGCAGTCTGCACGCGAGCTCAAGAAACAACGTGCGGAATATCGACTCGCCGACGTTACGTTTGATATGCAGAGGCCGATGCTATACCCCTCGTTGCCGAGTGGGATGCGCAGGACCCGCTCCGCAGGCGGAGCGTGACACAGGGAGCCAACACGGGATAACACGAGGTAGCGTATTAATTCCTAGGTATGCTGCTGTAATATATAGCGAAGGTTAAATAAATGGAAATCTGAGTAGATATATATTGGGCAGAAGTACGGTACTTCACTTCTCGGTCAGGAAATAAGGGTGTTAGTCGTTGAAGTCGGCCTGGCTCAATTGGGTAAGTGCAAAGTACAACTTCCAAATCTTCGTTTACAACATGGTACAGATGGGTGGAAGGCTCTGTATTATCGAAACAGTACAGCAATTAACAAGAGTAGATATTGATCGGCCTTGTCGGCTCCTCGCGCAGGACGATTGTCGAGGTGGTTCAAGGCCTCGCGATGAACGATAACAATCAAATGCATGCGTCCTTCTGCGGACGTTCACCTTGACTATTTGCATACCTTAGGCTATGCCGTAGTACTCTTTCTACTAGTATTGCAGAGCGTCAAATAGCAATGAGGGGTAATTTGGGCGCATGCAAACTTCATCGCTTTGGCCGTATCCCTTCGAAACCCATCTAACCGACTTTTGCGCCTCTTGCCATCGGCGCCTCCTCTGAGGTGGCTCAACCACTCGCACCTGTCTGGTCCTTCGAGACCTACGGTAGACTCTGTTGAACGGGATCTGCCCTCCCCGCATCCTCCACAGCAGTCCGCATCGCCTCCTCGAGTGTCTCATCTCCACGGGCTCCATACTCCTCCGAGCCATCCGCGAACAGACCCGTTGCTGCGACCCCCGCTCGATTCCTTAAGCTGACCCGACCCCCACGCGTCCCCACAAGCGGCGCGTTCGCGTGTGCGGGACCGTCCCTCCGATGGTGCCGGTCCTCCGCGCCAGTACCAAACCCGAGTCCGTTCCACTCGCGCTCAAAATGCGCCCCTTCTTCCTCCCCGCGCTGCCTCATCTCTTCCTCTCCATACGCCCATCCCCACAGCCGCTTGAGCTGCACCGCGGTGGAACACGACAAAGAGAAGCGCAGCGCCTCGCCGCCTGGCCCTTCGCGGCCGTCAAGCATGTGCAACCCCGCCCGCGCGTCGTCGATGGACCGAAAATGCAGGAATGCGCAGCGGAGGGCCGAGCGATCTTCCCCGCGGAAAGGGGGCACTATTGTTGTTATATCGGTACACGAGTAGGGGGATGGAGGGAGAGAAAAACGCACAGACGGACGCGCCGGTGACGTGGGGGATGTCGTACGCCCACTGTAAGAGTTCGGGGCGGGTATTGGAAGGGGGCCACCCGGAGATGTACACGAAGCGGTATCCGGGGCCGATGTAGAACAGCCACGGCGCAAAGTCGACGTCGAGCAGGCGATCCTCGTAGCGGAAGCCATGGGGCGCACCCTGGCGTGCGGCGCGCAGCGCCTCTTCCGTACTCGAAAACTCGATGTGTGCGAACCCACTCGTAGCTGTGCTCCTTTTTCAATAACCCAACTAATGGAAAGGAGAGGGAATACTACGAACTTGAGCGGACTTCGACGACGCAGCCGAGTCGGCTCCAGAAGTTTGAGAGAGCTTCGCGAGAAAAACTGGCTGGTAGCCGGCCGATCCAGAGCACGCGCGACGGCTCGTACGAGCCTCTCCACCTGGGCACCGTCTGCATGAGCTCCTTGTTGATAGCCTGCGACTCTGCGGGGTCAAGAGGTTTCCCGAGCTCCAAAGCGATGTCCGACGACCCAGGCGATAGGGTGTATGGTCGATTCACAGTGCGCTCGATGCGTAGGCTTTCCCCTCGGATAGTGATGGGTATGCGTGCATGAGAATGCAATATCTGCTCAACACGATCGGCGCTCGAATACATGAAATATGCGTATCTCGAGCCGGGTCCTAACGTGTCAAGTCCGCTCAGTAACCGCGTAAGAGAGGTGATACAGGCATTGCACATACGCATCACGAATTTATCGTATTTTCCAAACCGCGACAATGCCTCCCACAAGTCGTCTTGCGTCGTACCTGGAGGAAATTGTGAGACAAAAATGGCCCCACGACCATCGCCTTGGTCTGTCCTTGCGCGGGAGGGGTCGGCCTGCCACGCAGTATTCGCGTCTGCCTGGTCGTCATTGACGGCTCTGACGCCGCTACTTGCCTCACGAGCACGTTTCCGAAATACGACGACCTCTTGCCCTCGGACAAAAAATGGCTGCTCCGCGTATGCGTGCAATGTGCGCTTCACCCCTTGCGCATCCGCAAATATGATGTCCGCGCGGGTTCCGCCAAGGCCCAAGACGATACGCCGGACCTCGCCAAACCGCTGGAAGATGGGGCGGATGTCTGCCTTGAAGGTGTTCGGCGGGAGACTTTCGAGTGTGATGGTCGCCGAGGAGTCTGTCCCGCCCACCTCCTCTTGTATCCGGGAGGACTGAGGGTCCGAGATGGGTGTTTCGGGGATGATGCTATGTGGGAAGGTTGGTGGTATAAGGAGAGGGCGCAGGGAGCGAGAACGGGTACGGATACCATCTGGTGAGCGACTGGACTGGGTCGTCGTCTTGTCACCAGAGGTCGCCTTCTCCTGTCGTACACGATCCGTTGCAGACGACGCAAGTGGAGGACTATCCGGTCGCGATTCATCCTCGAATAAAATGAGAGACGTAGAGAACGACCGAAAACTAGTCAAACTTGGAAGGTCGGGCGATGGTTGCCACTGAGGGTGGGCAAGACAGAAACGATGCCATGCAAAGGCGCGCCGAAGCATTGACCGTACGCGTTCAAGTGATCCCTGACACGTGATGCGTGACAATCACGACTTGCGCGCAACCGTGACCTAGTTAAAGTTACGTCCTCGCCGTAACTGTAACCGATCCCCCTCCTACTCATCTCAAATCTTGATGTCTATTGATTCCGCGATGAAAACCCGTCAGACATTCGATAGAATGCGTCTGGGCCTACACTCCTCGCTGACAGCTTCTGGGTCTGGCCAAGGGTCCGGCGCAATCCCCGAAGCTATGCGCCGAAACACGGACTGCTGCCGTTCAACTTCTCTTCTCAAGAGTGAAGTGTGCAACACGCATGGGAAGGCCGGTATCTCGTCATATGGCACGATTCGCACGGGGTACAGTAAGTTAGATGAGCGATGAGCTGCATGGGGGTTGTCGTCCGACGGTCTTTTCAAGAAGCCGCTTCTGCCAGTGATCGGGCCAAAAATTGGGTACTTTAGTCCATCGGCACTTTGGGCTGGAACGACGATGGATTCTTCCATAGCTCCACCTTGGAACGGGTATGAGAGCACAATGCCATAACTGGACTGACAGGTTCAGTTGCCCGTGCGATGAGATGGCAAACGAACAAGGGCGCGAAAAGTATTATGAAAATAATGTCGAAGTTTTCATTGCATTTCGCGAGCGCTAGGGCGGTGTGGAGCTGCTTGACAAGTCTTCCTGAGACTCGAGGTACCCGTGGCAGAAAGAGACGTTGGTGGTGGGGACGACAGGAACAGGAGAAATTACACGCTCGGTCTAGCCGCTCATGGGTTCATGGAGTCAAGGTCAAAGAACGAAACAGCATAGCTTTTAGCTTTGATTTCCGTCTCCCTCCTACTCTACTCGTGCCTCCCTCCTCCGGTGTCTTTAATGGCTTTTTAGTCAAGAAGGGTCATCGCTAATATATCCCCCACGGCCCCACGAAAGGTGACAAGAATCGGGGGCCTGATATCGGCAACTAGATTACAGGTGTCGACCGCTGTCAAAACTCAAGGCCAGATGTTGCGGCACAGCCCCAAATTCCCTAGACGCCGTGACCCCTTTAAGTGACTTACGCTCGAACAGCTTCATCACGGCGAACTCCAGGGTTTCGCAACTAACTACGTCACCTTTTCCAGCGCTAGGAGGTACATCGGATTAAAGAAGTAAAGCATGGGAAGATCAAAAAATCAAGAGCTCTCCCCCGTTCGAACACTGACAGCTTGCCAATTCCTTGTGATAATAGTTTGATAGTCAAGCACACGAACGCACTCCGAATACGTGGCTCATGTGTATGCTGGTCTTTTCACCCTCAAAAGTGCTGGTGATCGGAGCCAAAGATCGGCATCAGACTAGGCTCGCTGCGAATCGGGTGCTGCCAGTTCATTCTCTCGTCATCGTCCTTCGGAAAAATTGTAGAGTAACTTCCTCTGATCCCATGCTCAGTCGAAAAAGCTTCGCGTATTGCGGGATTCCCCACTGCGTGTCATTAGACTGTCACCAATGCACACAGGCGAAGTCCCCGTGATGAAGGTAACGGAAATCGTCTCGAAATTACTTGTCGTAACTCTCGAGACGGCGACCGGGAAGACTCGCGCGAACTCTGGGTTCCAGAGACGATTATCTCAGCCTGCCTTCTTTTTTCGGAACAAGACGACATCGATGCGTGGCGTTTGACGTGTCATATGGAGACACCAGTGTGCGACAAAAATCTACGCAAACGTCGTGGTCAGCACTTTGCAAAAGGAGCATTGGTAGCGTCTCCACATCGCTTGAACTCTTTGCCGGATGCCCACGCTGTAATCATGCCCGTTTTCTGTAGTGCTGGGTACTGTCGGGAGTGGAACGTAAGTCACGTATCTCTCCTGTCGCCCCTTGGCGCCGTTGTGATGAGATCTACAAATCAATCACAGCGACTTCATGCCCCACCAACTGTCATGGGTCTGGTAATGCACGCCAGCACCTCCCCCGATGGACTTTTTATGATGCCGTCAAGATCTCCAGGGTTTAAGGGTACGTACAGACGCTACTCCAATCCACCTTGCTTTTATATCGTAAAGGTAGACCGGTCCTTGTTTTTTTTTTGTACGATATTATATCTACGCACCCTATACCAGCAATATTTGCTGTAATCTTTATCGTCACGATAAGCGTGATGCTAACCTATCCATGACATACAGTAGCCCAAAAAGTAGGTATTTGCAATAGCCAGGTCAGGACTCTTTGAAAGCTAGCTCTTATAGACCACTTCGATGGGATAAAGGTGGGTCGCTGTCACGGTCGTCTTGTTGGGCCGTAAAGCATGCTACGATGTCGGTAAATAACAATCTTGCTCATACAGGCCGCAATCCAAGGAGATATCAGCTCGCAATCTCCGCTCTTGAGGTCGCGCAGGTGGTCATCGAGCATGAGCCGGTGAGGACCGCCCCGATGTTCTTCTCCCTGGTTTGGTCACCTTTCCCCCGGCCGCAAGGCCAACCACTGCTTACTCGGGTTCCGCGACCAAAGATATCAAGGACTTCAGTATGGAAATTTGTTACGGAAATTTGGAAATACCAGTACCTGCGTACTCGTACAAAGGACTTATAAACTCGAATGTTGCTCGCATTGACAGCATGCCGGCTCGCAGGAAGGTGCGCAAATGAGACCATTTTTTAAAGCCGACCTCGACGAGTTGCGGAGTTGGCGACTTGGAACGCAAACGGCGTATAGAATTACAAGAACATCACTAAATTCACTGGAAAGATACGAAATCACGTCAGGACAAAACTAGGGCCTACATTATATGAATCCGAAACAAGACTGAGTGCCGCAGCGTAAAAAGGAGAGGGCGAATGTGACGAGCCGAGCGCGCGGGCCTGCTCAGTGCACCGTGACACTCACGCCGCTCTTTCAAGTCCCTCAGACCCTTCACACTCAGTACTCAGCCCCCGTACAGATTGTAAGAAAATTGAAACCAAACAAGATACCAGACCAGAGACGCGGGGTCGGTATCAGGTACGTACTTCGAGAGTCGAAAACCGGGAACCGAAAACCCATCAATTATCGCATTTTCCCTCAGCGGCGGCGAGAAGGTACGAGCAGTCCTCAACGTCGACATCTGCGCCGTGTCTGAACAGAATCTGCGCAATCTCGAGCTCCTTTCTCTGCAATGCCAAATAAAACGGGGTTATGCTGTTCTTATCTCGTGAATTTGCATCGGCACCGCACTTCAGTAATAGCTCTACGAGATCGAGAACATCGTGAGAATTGTAGATGCCTTCTAACAGGAAGTGCAACGGAGTTTGGCCCTGATCGTTGGTCGCCTTGGGATTTGCTCCATGGCCCAAGAGCATCCGCGAGACCTCGAGCTGCCCTTCACACGATGCCACATGTAACAGGGTTACGTTGTTCTTGTCTCGTGCATTCGCGTCAGCGCCGCACTTTAGTAATAACTCTACAAGATCGAGGACGTCTTGAGAATTGTAGATGCCATGATCTGACAGTAGGTGCAACGGGGTCTGGCCCCGATCGTTCATCGCCCTGGGATTTGCGCCATGGCCCAAGAGCATCCGCGCGATCTCGAACTGCCCATCGTGCGATGCCAAATGTAACGGGGTGGCGTTGTTCTCGTCTTGTGCGTTTATGTCGGCGCCGCTCTTCAGTAATAGCTCTACAAGGTCGAGTTCTTGAAGGCTGTAGCTGTCTCCTGCTGACAGTCGGTGCAACGGGGTCTGGCCTCGATCGTCCACCGCGTTAGGATTTGCTCCATGAGCTAAGAGCATCCGCACGACCTCGGGCTGCCCCTCACAGGATGCCAAATGTAACGGGGTTGTGTTGTTATTGTCTCGTGCGTTCACATCGGCGCCGTATTTCATAAATAGCTCTACAAAATCGGGGACATCTTGAGGAGTGTAGATGCCTTCCCACAGTAGGTGCAACGGGGTCTGGCCTTGATTGTTCGTCGCCTTGGGATTCGCTCCATTGCCTAGGAGCATCCGCACGATCTCGAACTGCCCTTCACGGGATGCCAAATGTAAAGGGGTTACGCTTTTTTTGTCTTGTGCGTTCACATCAGCGCCGTGTTCCAGTAATAGCTGTGCAAGACTAAGACCACCATTCGGGAAGTCGCAGGAACGTTCTAACAGTGAGTGCAATGGGGTCTGACCATTGTTGCCCTTTACGTTGGGATTCGCACCATGGTTTAAGAACATCCGCGCGAACTCGAACCGGTCTTTGCGCGACGCCACATGTAACGGAGTTACATTGTACCGATCTCGTGAACTCACGTCGGCGCCATGCTTTAGTAATAGCTGCGCGAGACTGAGCCTATTATGACAGTGGTACAAGGAATGGTACCGCCAACCGATGTTCTTTAACAGTAGGGTCGTGGCCACACCCTGATCGTTAATTTTTGCACCATGATCGAGGAGCACCTGTGCTGCCTCGAGCTTCGCATAGTAGAATGCATAACGTAACGGGGTCGCGTCCTCCATGTCTCGTGCGTTCATGTCAGCACCATGTGCAAGTAGTAACCGTACAACACCGGGACGATTGTCGCAGTCCATGGAAGTCACCGGTCCTGACGCCAAATGTAGCGGAGTCTGGCCTTTGTTGTTCCGAGAATGAACGTCTGCTGAATGTTCAAGTAGCATTTGAACTACTCCAGGTTTTCCGTTATATGCCGCTAGATGTAGGGGAGTACAGAGATCGCCCCGCTCCGCATTCACGTCCGCGCCGTATGTGAGTAGAAGCTGCACCGCGTCGACATGGGACATCGCGACGGCACTGTGCAGTGGAGTCCGATGTCTCATTCGAATATCGACATTCGCACCGTGTACAAGCAGGAGTTCCGCAACCCGGATGTGTTTTCCACGTAGTGCCGCAAGTAACGGAGGCCCGTGTGTGCCGCCGATACCGTTTACATGTCCCGGATGATTGATGACGAGATACTCAACTACGTCATGGAATCCATAATGAGCGGAGTAGTACAAGGGATCAACGCTCTTCGTCGGCACCACCGGAAATAACGGGGAATCCATGTTGCGTATCTGGACCCATGCCGCAAAATGTGGTTTGTCCGGATCAAAGAGTAACTTCATCCCGTCCTCCACGCGCGACGCCGTATCCTCGAACTGGGCATGTGTAACCCAGTGTTTGGCCGTATATTTGGCCAGAGGGAAACCCTTGGCGCCGTTGACGTCGACGTGACCATCGAAATGGAGAAGAAATCCCAGACAAACGCTTGCGAGGATCGTATGCGCTTGTCCTGGAAGGACATGGTATCGAGAGAAATCTCCGGTTGACGTTGCAAGGCGATTCGACATTAAGAACTCCTTGACAGAAAAATGAGAAAACTGCACGACCGGAGAACCGTCGTTGTCGACGATGGTGATCAGACTTGAGCACGTGGACAGTACGGCATATTCCTGATCCTTCCACCGCCAGTCCGCATGAAATTTCGGTATCCCTCCTTCGCCCATGTCAAAGTCGAACGTAAGGATTTCGGCAAGCTCCTCGACACGGAGTGGCCGAATGGCGGCTGTGAGGCAGTGAAGGAGACGACAGGCATATTCTCGGTTGTCTTCACTAATACTCTTCAACAGGCGTTCGTATGTCTCATCCAGGCTCTTGGGTAACTCCTCGAGAACCCGTCGCAGATTTCGTGGGAACGAGTGCCGCAGTGTCTCCAGCTGGCAGAAGACCCACCGGAACCTGTACAATACATCATAAGATATCTTTGCGCTGAACATGGAGCAACGCCCTTACATTCCGTCTGCTCTTTCAGAAAGTACCTCGACAACCAGTTTCTTATCTTCGTCACGCCATCTCTGCATCTTCCTGTCCGAGTAAACGACGGAGCACACATAATTGGCAATATCCTCCTTTTGCCCGTTTTCGTCATGAATTGAAACAGCGTTAATAGCCAGTGGCTTGAGGGCAGTTTTGATGTCGATCTCCGGGCGGCTAGTAACGCATATATGTACGTTCGGAAGATTCTGGCCAACGAGTTCCTCCACGAAGTCGAGGATCATTTCTCTTGGAGTCGGCATTCCAGAACTGTCGGGACACTCATCGAGTGCATCCATAATGATGTAAGTTGGGTGTTCGGCCGCCACCACAAGCGCCTCCTTCAGGCAATTCATCAAGGCGTCATCGCTGGGTTGTTGCGCGCCATTCCCATGTGCAGAATAAAGACGGGAAATAACGCTGCGACAAGGGTCCGAGTAGGCGGAGAGTTGAACGAGCAGAGAGGTGAGGAGGTTGCGGACATTTTGTTTGTCCTCATCCCGAAAGTCGAAGTAGAAATAGGCCAAGTAGGCCAGTCCGGCGTCGCGCAAGGCCATAATGTGTGTTACGATTGCGGAACTAGTGGTCAATATGAGTTCCCATAACTGGCGACAGCAGGGGGGGAACGACGAACCAAAGGATGCTCTTCCCTGCGCCAGCTACAACAGGTAGGTTGTCAGGATATGATCTGCGAAAGATTACAGAAACTTGCGTTTTCCGTGGACCCACAGGAGAGAAGCCGTCGACTCCCAATTCTTGAATACGTTGCCTTCAAAGAACCACGCGGCCGTTCCCTTATGGTAGGCCTTGCATGCGATGTTGTAATTTGTCGACGGGTCTGAAGGAGAGAACCATTTACGAACGTCCTGTTGTATCTGATTCCCTGTGCCGAGGATTTAACCTCTCCAACGGAGGCGATAATAATGCCAGTGGGAAATTACGTACACTTTACTTCGTCCACGTCGTTCGCCAACTGTTGCATAGTCATGTTGGCTTTCTTGGTGTCTAGGCGGACAAAGGTTGAGTATAGGGTGGGAAATTCGATAGGATTGCGCACCGTCTTTGAGCTCACTGGTCACCTTGAGAACCTGAGCCGTTGCCGCCTGATGCTCCTCCCGTATCAGGTCATCTAACCTCTTTAACGCATCCTCAATATCTGCCATTCCCACCAATTTTTTTAGATATGTTTCTGAACAAAATATGAGCAATCAAGTGATAAATCTATTTCTCAGAAATAACCCACTTGCTCGACTTTGTTCCATCTCTTTCGTTGCAATGGAGAGGATATTCAGTACTTCAACCACAACATTCACCAGTACCTCCTCAAAATCAGTGGCCGACGAAGTCTCGGTATAAACCTTGAGGCGCTTGAAGAAGCCCTCGATGCGTCCCAAAGAGGTCGACGAGCGCGTCATGGCTTGCTCTTACATCCTTTGCCGCCTATCGAATTTTAGGCATCACTAAAAAGCATTTGCGAAGGGGGATGGCGATGGATACGGACAGCTAGGAGGATACCAATTCCAGAAAATATCACTTTTGCAGGAGGGAACACCTGCACAGAAGTGTTAGAGCGCACTTCAAAAATTGGTTTCCAAATAAGTACTAGGCCGGCACCCTCTCCAAGAGTCGCGGAAAGCGCATAGAGGACATGCACCGATAACCCAATTCCCTTCATCAACCTCCGATCCCCACCCCTAAACTGCTCAAACGCCTCGGATTGACGCTGAAGTATGGCCAAGACAGCATCGATGGAGCTACAGCGTTGCAGCTCAACAGCAAGCGGGTGGGATATAATGTTTTTCCCAGTCTTCTTCTGGTACTTGCTCAAGGCAGCGTCGAGGATTAACTTGAATCGCGACTCGGAGGACATGGCGCTGGTGAGAGAAGGAAGTCTTTCTTTTGTAAGTGTGCGCAGTCATACACAGGCATGTACAGCCTGCGGATGGGGAGACTCACACCGCTTTACCCAAGTACAGATAGTAACTTAGCGCCCAAGAGCCGCAGGTGACCGGTGACCGGTGACCCGCATATCCCTCTTGGGGTGATAAATTAAACGCTCACGAGATATAACTTGCCGCTTGGCATACGCGAAGGCGTATCTGAGTTCATGTCAGTTGTCAGTTGTTGACATATGCTACTACTATTGGTCGACAGGTGTTTTTTTTTTTTTTTGGATCCATTTATATCCCGGTTGGTAGGCCGTAGGCCCAGACCGGACTGGTCGACAGGTGTTACTACTACAGCAAGATCCAAAACAATAGGCCTCCCCCGGGCCCCTCCACTGGCACTACTTTTCTCTGAGCTCTGAATCTGGGGCAAGTTACTGTAAGATGACGCGTGCGCTGGCCGCATAGGTGACTCGGATGTGTTGTACGAAACACTGCCAAGTCATCGCCGCTCAGCGCATCCCTGTATCGTGTGCCTACAACTTGAAACCGGCCACGATCCCGAGCTTGAACTTTATTATCATCAATTCCTTGATCAATTTCATGCTTCGTTACTCAAGTGTCTATGGTTGCTTGTGTCCCGATTGTGTCTGAATCCCGTGGCTCTGGTTCGTGTACATAAAACCTCGGTTTCTGCCAGTGTCGCATTCATTTCGCATCTTCTATTTATGTAAGTACTTGAAGTAAAGCTCTCGTCAACGAAGCCGCGCTACGCACACTGAACCCGTCCATCGCATCGAGCCGATTCTGTCTAGCGTCCAGCGGCGTCGCAGCGCTCGCACCCTACATTTGAGTCATTTCGTCTCCTCACACTCTCTACTTGCACTAAACTACATATATATATAACCACCAATAGGGGGGCCGCCGTACTGGCCGACTCCCTATCCAAGTTAACTTACTTTTCTGCTCAGACTTCTCGGATATGTTTCTTTGTGGAACAACTTTACAGTAACTTACCGTCCGACGACCCGCTCAGCTGGCTCAGCTCTCGGCTCAGCTAGGTCTTTATCCGACAACCCGGACACTCAATTACAACGGTAGGGGGTTCACACTGCAGCCGACACGCACTTGGCACCAACTTCTTCGCGGGAGGATCCGCAAGTATTACACATCCTTTCGCGTAAGTCACCAAAGCCAACCCGATCGACTGGATATATCGTTGACGTTAACAATCTCGAACTTGGGCCCGGGCCCCCCCGATAGATTATGGGTCGAGGTCGAGGCCCCAAACAAACTCGGAGCCGTAAACTATAGATAACGAGATGCCGCTTATTGCTTACACACATCACAAATGAAACGGTGTTCCTCCCTAATATTTCTACTTGTTGCCAAGGTGGCACTCAGCCACCAACAATTGCGAAGAGGGCCAGACTCCAGAGCAGCAAGCGACGACAATCGAAACCGTATCTCATGGCCGATCCTGTAACTTATTACCCAGACCGTGCAGGTCGCTAAGCAATAAACACATATACTGGTAACAAAAGGGGTACAAACAAGCAGGGGTACAGATGTAGGTATATATGCCCATCCAAAACAAGAATATATCTGGGCGGTGAATCGCGAGTAAGATAACGTGAGATTGCCGCGCTTCCCGAGCAGGGGCTGGTGCCACTCTGTTCTTCTTAGGGACGCTTATTTCCGTCCAAGGCCTCCAGCGCCGCAGTGGTGCGCATGTGCAGTTCATTCTAGCATGGTCGGTGAGCGAGAGCGGACCAATCACGGGTCGTGACAACGTACCTCTAAACTGTACTTGCCCTGCGAAACCAGCAGTTGTAAGGCTACAGAAAAACAATACAAAACAAACACTTTGTCTAACGCACCTTCCGGCCCGCCGCGTTGACTTCGAGGTGCTTGCCTGACAGCACGAGGTCAAATTGGGTGCGGGCGGCGTCCTTATCACCCATGCCCGCGAGCAAGCGCCCATACTCGAAGTCTAGGCAAAAGCAGGGTAAGCCGAGAGTGTCAGGTTCGGGGCGTAGAGCAGGGTCGCTTACGCGCATGATACACGATATAATGGTCGAGCTCGATCTTGTGCCCGTTCGCAAAGACGGCCTCGAACGCAGCACTGGAACGCTTGGCGGCCTCCGCCCGCGGAATCGCCACGACCTCGCCCGGGTCCACGAGGGCGTCGGGGCCCTTGTCAGGGGTCAACATTTCAACGGGGCGCAGTCACCGAGCAGTAGCAACGTACGGGATATGCGATGAAGCGCAAGCACGCGCCTTCGAGATGCCGCGCCAAGCACCAATCGTCCCAGAACTTCCACGGCTGCTTTTTCCGTACGTCTGTGGCGCCCCCTCGTACGGCTTCAGCTTGGCGAGCGCGGCTTCTACGAGTGGGAGCATCTGTTCCGCGATCACGGTGCAGGGGCGCGCGTGCGATGGCCTGGAAGATGTACGCGAGCTCGAGGGCAGGGAGGAATAGCCGCCCGCCCTGGGCCTCGCATTTGCGGGCCTTGCGCGCGACGAACTTTTCGAGCGGGATTGACTTTCCGGCGATGCGCTGACGGAGCTTGGGGACTTCTGTCATCAGTCTCAGACCCTCTGCTTGATTCTCCTCACCGCCCAACTGCACGAGAAGGGCCGCGACGCCATAGGCGTAGACCGCCTTGGACCACTGCATCGCATTCAATCAACGCGTCCGTCCGTCCGAGGATCGGCGACAACACGTACGGTCGATCCTTCGTGGAGACTGCGCCAGCACTTGAGCGACTCTTCTAATTCCCAGAGCGCGAGGTTCGACTCGGCCATCTCCCAGAATGAAATGTGATGCAAATTGCGGTACTGGCTTTGGACGCTCATCGCCTTCTGATAAGACGCTATCGCGCGGGCTGGTTGGCTACGGCACAAACTGAGGCGACCCTGCGCGAGAAGGAAGAAGACACCTATCATAGGCCCGAGCACGTAAACATGGATTTAAATTTAGAAACCAGTGGGGCGGAACGTTACCTTCTGGGTAACGCTTGAGGTTCCAGTCGACTATTTTCTGCGCCATCATTACGTCGACACCGTCGCGCGTGAAACTAGAAAGAAATAGGTGGAATATCAGAAGTGTCATGTCGCATATACTACGCCGCACGCCCTCGTCCTCTGTACACAGATTAGTTACCGCCAGCGCCGCAAATTCGGTGGCGCACCTTGGCCGACAGACGGCTCCGGAGATTCCTTTGTCCAACCACCGGCCTTTTGGAGAAGTGCAAGCCCAAGATGGCGATCGCCCTTATACCCGAAAAGTTCAACGAGAGTAGCTAGCCTCCCGGGTATGAGGCTGAGTGTGATATGTGACATCCCTACTCCGAGGTAAACGCCAGATCGGAAGTGTACGTCAACGGACTTGTCCTCCGGTCCGTCACCGCGTGCAAGCGCCTCGGCGTCCATCTGTTCGAGGTACTTTCCGAGCTGGCGGTACACTTGCATGGTTGACCGCATGTTTAGTCTATGGAGGGTAAGGATGTTTGTCAAACGAAAAATGGAGAGAGTGCGGTGGAGTAGTTGCGCACGCTTCCTTGATGAACGCGAGCCAGTCGCCGGAATAGACGACCCCCAATAGGGCCTGGAACCTCAATTAGTCCCATGCGCGGAGGTTTTCCTTAGAGGGAAAGGCGTGCCTTTTCAAACAGGCTCTCTGCATACACCAGCTCGGCGTGGCGCTCGACCGTGGTCATGTTCTTGACCCAGTTGGTGCCAGCAAAGCCGGTCACATAGCCCGCAAGGCGGAAGGGAAGGGAAGGGACCTTCTTCCGATGTTCGTTCGCGATGACATTTCCGTGCTTGGTGTGGCCGATTGCGGATAGAAGGTCCTGTTGCATGCATTGAGCAGCGGAATTTACCAATCCGAGAACAGACACGCACGTCATCTTCGTACGACATGAGCGCCTTGATACACTGGATCAAGCCGAAGCCAGTAGCGAAATACAGGCGTTCCCTAGGACGACGACGGGCGCCAGTCTCAGCAAAACAAAGGACATTTGGAATGGGTTCCGGCGCACTTTTTGGGATCACTGGTGTGACAATACTCCTCCGACTCTACCATGAGGGACTTGAGGAACAAGTCTAGCCCATAGGCAACACCGGGTATGTCGTCTAAGGCCTCGGCATGTGTGTATGGCCACGTCACCGCTGGGGGCTCTCCAAGAGAAGATTTCTTGACGGTTTCCAGGCTCAGCTTGGAAGTTTCCGAAAGCAAGGAGGTCACATCCGTCGCGGGTGTGCTTGCACCTCCAGAGAGAGCGGTTGGGGACGACAAAGAGTCGGTAAACGGCGAGGGTGGGGTGATGGGGCTGCTGCGTCTGCGGTCAGACGAGGCAGGAGCGGTGAAATTCGGTTGGACGGTGTCCATGAAGCCGGGGGATGGATCAGTGGGGACGGTCAAAGTTGGCCCTTTCGGTTGGTGTGGGGCTGGCCGTGACGATCCAGGGCGCGCTCAATCGTCGTTCGACGCTTCCGAACGGGGAAATCAGCCCGGTCTACTACTCACCCGGTCCGGCAGCTCCGAATTCAACCTTAACCCGGCCGAGTGACAGGCACCGTATAGTTCTGACTCGGAACACACGATACGATCAGTCGATGGAAATCTCTGGCTAGCGATAATCCCATATGTCTATGAGTAGAACGTACGGGTGGGCGCACCGAATCGGTTTCTCCTTAATAGACAAGCGCGCTTTACTGCACCCGTGCCAATGTCCGCCCTGATAGGCGCGCGCTTCGAGCACAGGTTCATATGATAATGTTTGGCCGCCCCAGCAACCACTAGCAATTCGAGACAAGTGGAAGGGCGAGGGCGCACTGCTAGCGGCGGCGCTAGAGTTGCCAGGAGTCTGCCAAAGCCGTTTCTGGTATAGAAAGGGTGTATAATTCAGGTCGCTCCCTCCAATACGATAAAGAAATAGCTCCGCAGCAGCAATATTCTCGTCATGAGGGGCGGACTAGCCCACATAGAAGACCGTTGCCACTGGCAGCAAATGCAGCCGTTTCACGGTACAGTTGGACATTGGACATTGCAGCTAGGGTACTTGCGTGCCTGGCTTGGGACACCCGCCCAGTCCGGCCCGTGGAAGTTAGCTGACGCGAGGGACATTACGATTCTTCCACAATACATTATCAATACAAAAAGTTAGGTGAGGATAACTAGCGGTAAGCCTGCAATCAGTCGCAGGGGAAAGAGGATATCAAGAAAATAAAATTATGCACACGAAGGCGAAGACGATAAGAGTCCTTCATGGTGAAGGCGCAGCAGAGAGAAAAGCAACTTGGTATCTGACAGTCGAAAAAAAAAAATTGAAAAGAGAGGGGGAGGGGGATCACTACGCATCCTCATCGTCACCAGTGTCGTCAGTCTCATCCTCAGTAAAGAGGCTGCCCATATCTCCGAGGTGCAGTTCATGCTCCGGTCGCAAGAACAAGCTGCGCGGCGAGCCGGGACCGTCCGTCGGCGCGCCAACAGTCGTCACCGAAACGGTGCTAGCGGAGCGGCGGGAGCCCGCGGGCAGTTCCTGCAGCAGCATCGACATATTCGGCGGCGGCAGCGCGAAGACGGACTCCGAGCCGCTGGCACGCCGAGACCGCGCGACGCGGCCGCCATGATACGTCGAGTCATCCGCATCCGCGTCCTCTAGATGATTCAGGTCCAGGACCCTGCTGTTGGGTAGAAGATGTGCGGGAAGGACCGGCACGGGCGGGGGCCACCGCCGGGCGAGTGCGTCTGAGGAGTTCTGGCGCTCGATTCTGGTGAAGACGGAGCGCGCGAGCGGCTGTTGTGCGCGCAGCTGCGCGTGGTGCACGGCGACGAGCTGGGCCTCGAGATCCTCCACGCGCTTTGTGAGCCTCGCGTTCTCCGTGCGCAGGGACTGGGCGATGTGCTGAGCGTCGGCGAGCGCGGCGAGCAGCGTGCCCGTCTCGGTCGCGTGTTTGTCCTGCATGGCCTGCAGCGCCGCCTGGTGGCCCTTATGCTGCGGCGAGGGCGTCCGCGACTGTGGGCGAGACATGGAGATCGACGTCGGGGCGGTAGACTCGGCGGAGCGCGTGGTGCGCGGCGCGCCGGTTGACGTAGACGCCGTCGCGTCCGAGTGCGTCATCGCCCGAGACGCGCTACGCCACGAGCTCGCGACCGAGCCTGCCTCGGACATCGCCAGTCGGCTGGGGGCGAGGGCACGCTGGTCACGGTCGCCGAGGCTCCGCGTGCTCCCGAAGCGAGAGGCACTGGGGTCGCGGTCGCGCTCCAGTAAGCCAGCGGCAGCGAAGGCCTTGACCGTACGCGGGCCGAGCCATTCGGTGGCGGCTCGGGGTGTGGGCGACGTCACCCTTTCGCCGTTTCCGTTGCCAACGCTGAGGCTGCGGTTGCGGCCGCGCGGGGTATAGCCGAGACGTTCGCGGGCGCTAGGCCGGCCCCCGAGGGCCCCGTCCTCACTGGTGCGTGGACGGTTTAAGCGATCCGCCGCGGCCCCGAGGGACGATGAGGCGCGAGAGGTGGGCGACGGGGAGTCCCCGCCCCAGCCTGTTGGTATTGCCGACGACGACGAAGATGGCAATGCAGAACGCAAGAGTCTGGAAGCCCCTGACGTGTGGGTTCCAAAACGCGCGGGAGTGGCAAGGCGAGAGGATGCCACACGACGATGTTGCTCCGTATGGGTTTGCTGTAGTGATGGTTGTGATTGGAATTCTAAAGGTAAAGGCGAGGCGGGTGAGCGCCTAAGGTATACACCATCACTCGAAACCCTGCGCGCTTCGTCTAATTGAAGGGCCGAATCGGAGGGGGTCCGCGAGAAACCTTCCACGCCCCGTTCCCCACGCCCAGTTAGGGCATTATCGGTTGCCGAGCGCATGAGGCGGGGCACGAATCTCGTTGGTACTGATCGTACGATGCCTGGATGGGGGGCGGTTGAACGGACCGGGGAGTGTTGGGATCTCGCAGATCCCGTTGCGGAGCTGGGAGAAGCATCAACAGGGGAACCCAAAGGTGAAGGTCGTGACTGAGGGGTGACGGCTCGCGAAGGGGGGAAAATCCGCGGGGGAGCGATAGCTGGAGGGTTCTGATGAATTGGAACCGGTGCAAGTAAATTGCTTGGTTGTCTTCCTCTCACGCGATTGGGGCTGAGCAGCGCAGCAAGATCCGGGTCGAGTGCATCAAGGTGCAAGCTTTCCTCAGGCTCCACTTCAGCGTAACCCTCGTGCGCTTCTCGACGATTCCGACTAGCGGGGCGGCTATCAGCCAGATCCTCGACGACCACTCCAGTGAGCCAGCCGTTAGTGGAAGGTTTTTCCTTCAACGCATGCATGACTTCCTCTTTTAATTGCGAGGTGGAGAGGTCCAGCACAGAGGTATCAGGGGCCACGACATCATCGTCATCTGTCCCAGGTGATGGGGGAGACGCCCCGGGGCCTAATGAATACCGATTTCCAGAAAGGTCGGTAATGTGCGATTCGTCCAAAGCAGGGAAGTGCTTCGATAACCCTGAGAGGTCGGACTCCAGTATCGTCGATAGTTCTGAGCTAAGTGGGGGCTCGGGATTGAAAATGACGACCGGCGGTCCTAAAGCGGGAAGGAAATGGGTTCATTTCGCAGACCCAAATGTGCGAGTGACTTCACACGTACCTAATTCTCCATCCAAGGGCGACCCAGATAGAGGAGTTGGGATGGACGAGTCATGGGCGTCGGCGCTACTGGAGGCGTCACGAGTGCGCTCTGGGCTAGCCCGGCGAGGGGGAGATGGCGCGATAGATATCACAGCCCCATCGCTATCGTCTTCCGGGCGCGAAAACTGGCTCGAATTCCTGCGTTCTATGGTCGCGCTGGAACGTCGAACTGGTGCAAAACTAGCGAAGGGGCTCCTGGACGGTCCGGAAGTAGCCGTGCCCGAAGCAGGCTTTCCGGACCCAAACGGAAGGAGGTTTCGAAGGGTGCGCAAAGAAGGCAAGGAAGAACCGCCCGAGCCATGTGTTGAAAGTGCTTGGGGGGAATGCGGTGGGGCCTGAGACGGAGGACCGCTTCCTGAGGGCGTTCTGTTTGGGGGCACCAGGCCGAGTTGGGGAACCGACAAAGAACTAGGGAGGGAGCTGCTGAGAGCTGGGTTCCGCGCAGCTTTTGGAGAGAGCAAGGGAATGAAAGAGGGTGGCTGGGGTATCCTCGTCTGTCCCCGTAAATCTGCCGTTTTTGCGCCGCCGGGCGATGTTCGAAGACTGAGCGTGGTGACCTCCATGGCTCTCCGCTGTCAATTGGACCCTCCGAGAAACGAGTCAGGATGTGGTTGGAGAAAGGCCACACTGCATGCTCCGAGAGCAAGAGACGGCGTTGGTCGGTAGGGACGACGGTAGCGGGGGCAGAGGCGACGGCGATGCTGAGGGGGGGTCGCGTCGGCAATGACGGCCACCAACCAACGGAGCGTGCCGAAAACGTCCGCTAGTGATCACGACTACCATTTAGGCCTTCACTCTCACAAGTGACATGCACAACAGCACTTCTATGATCTATCATAATTGATCACAATACGGCGTATATGATGCATATGATGACTCGTCTCTCGTGGAAAACACCGCCTTTTCTTTTTTTCTCGCTGTGTGGCGGACCTGAATTCAAGAAGTCCCAGGTCTAGGCATTCGTCCCTTTTTCACCGATCCATAGGAACACACTACAATTATCTCTTTCAGGTTGCCCTCTGTGAAGAGACTGGAAAATCAATTCGTTATTACAGTAATAACGTAACACGCTGCTTCAGGTTCGTTGGTACGGTATACGAGCGATATCTATCTCCTGAACCTTGGTACTGTATCTCCATGGGAGGACGATCGTCGATAATTCTCGAGCCAAGGATGCCGACTCTTCGTTTCTACGCAATACTCTGCTCACTTGCCGTCAGTACTGTCAGCCTTTGACACATCGATTTATCTATTATTGCACCCACAGCGTCAGCTTCTTCGTCTGATCATCAGTCCTGCAGCACAACCACTATCACCTGTCTTCGTGCGCAGTCACTACCCCTTTTTTTCTCCGAAGAAGGTGTCACGGCGTGCGCGCGTCCCGGTGCCATTTGTTCTCGATATGTGTATTCATCTCCCGCATCTGCACCTCGGGCTTCTGCCTTCTTGCCGTTGACCGTGCCGCTGGGACCAGCCGTTCTCACAGACCCTTCCTCTTCTCTCTATACGCCGGACTAGAGACGATAACCCTGTCAGCCGGGCACTTTTTTTTTTTTTTTTCTCTCATCACCCCTAGTTCATTTATCTTTCTCCGGAGGCGTTAGGTGTTATACATATATTGGCTTGTCCACCGCTTCATGGGATTCCGCCAGAAACCGAACAGGACCTGGCACTGTTCGGGCATCGCGCCGGTGGTGGTGCCTTTTGCGAGATGAACGGTCATCTACCGGAAGCTGCAATTTTTTTTTTTTACTGATTCAACCCGTCTCCAACAGCCCCCGGGTTGACACATGGTCGACTTGTCGTCCTCCGTTGACCATGGGGCCTCTTCTGGGCTTCTCGTCTTCTCTTTCATCGGTGCATACTGCCGAAACAGCTGCTTTCCCGCGTCATCTTTTTGGCTGTTTGGGCCCGACGAAGCTTCACTGTACAGTATCGAGTAAATATCTCCTCCGCCGAATCGGTCGCTGCTCAAAAAGCGGGAACCTGTTACCATTTGTGGTGGCTTCACTGCACTCCGCTGCGCGTGACCCGTGTATCATTCGTGCGGCCTTATCTTGGGGAGATGACGAAGCAACCCAAGCCAAACACGATTGCGGTCGAACCTCTGTCGCGACTCGAACGCAGCTCGGTCACGGAGGAAGGAAAGCGCACTCGGCCATCAAATTTCTTGCTCTCCTTCTGTCCAACGGTGTGGGGGGGGTGCCTCCGTCACGGTGCCTTCCTTGGGGCCACGTCCGATTCACGGTCAGTCACCTGTTTTCTGAGCAATCCACATACGGCGCGACGCCCCTTCTTATCAAGATTCTCGTTCCGGTTCTACCCATCTGCATCGTGTCTTGGGCCCACCATTGCGGTCGAAGAATAGTTCACCGAAGGGATTTCTAGTTGAATGGCCGAGCTTACCCAACGTCGTGGCGATACCGCTCGGTCGGATCTAGGGATTAGAAAAGAGGGTAGAACTGTGGCCATGTTCGATCATCACACGAACGCCCCTGCAGACTTTTTTCTTTCTTTTTTCTTTTTTTTGAATGCATATCATCATCGCAGCGGTGTGCGATTTCGGCTACTCATCGAACGCTCGCGTAATCTGTTTAGCCCCATTGTGTGCCTCGGAGGCAATTAAATTGCCGTGTGACCCCATCATCGTCACGCGCAATCGCGCGCGCCTCCGTACAGTGCACATGGCAGCAAGCAACAGGAGGAGCAATCGAAGTCCAGACTCTTGGCCGAGACAGATCACTTTTTTTTCCTGCATTCCGATTTTTTCCATCTGTGTCTTCTTGTTATCTTCTTCTCCCCGCCCCAATCCATTTTCCCGGTAGTCGAAAACGTCGTGAACACGTCGGCGAACGTACCATTTCAATGCTAGAACCCCACCCCCGGTAACTAAACACACCGAACGCTCCGACGTTGTGCCGCCGCCCACCCCTGCTTCGACCTTGGCCAGCACCGCCGATACACACCCGGCGTCCGATTCCATTTCTGAACTCGATTCTGCCGTCACAATGCGACGACGGTTTCTCGCTTTCTTTTTTTTCGGATTAGTTTCTGTGCGTTCTCGGCACTTCTCCCGGTATCGCATTGATTCGCCGGGTGTTGTGAGGGTTTGAGCGAGATTGCCGCCAGCGCGTTGGCTTTGCACCCTCAACCATACCTGAGTCTGAACTCTCTTCTATTCATTTGCGCATTTGACTTGCGCTGGGCAAGCCGCGCCCACCCTCGCTTTGGTCACAGAGTGGTCTTTACCCTTTTGAGTTCGCCTCGCACAGGATAGTCTGCATAGGCGCCAACGCCATAACTAGGGCGTAGCAAATTCGGTTCTTGCATGGAACTTAGACGCGAAATTAGTGTGGCCAAAATTAGCATGTTTGGTAAATAGGAACGAAAAAATAACAACGACTAGATCGTACACCACAATAGAAGACAGCGACAACGACAGCAATGTACTTGTTTCACATCTTCCAGACTTCTAGCGTGGCCGCGGCGCGTTCGAATGGAAAGTCACCTCCCCACCGCGCGACGGCGTCTGCGCTTTCCATCAGGGCGGCGCGTAATTCCGCCACCTTTGCACGCGCGCTCTCAATATCTCCGGCGCGACCAGAGTCGATCTCCTCTTTGGAACTCTGTATTGCTTGGCACATGTCAGCCATCGATGAGGGTGAGCGCGTCTGCGGTTGCGCCATAGGGTGACCATCGGAGGCACAGGGAACTGCGAACGATGGTGGTGAAAATGCCGACGCTGGTGAGACCCATCCCTGCCCCGTACAGGGCGCGCGCGTGTGCCAGGATATCGTATAGACCGGACGTGGGCATTGGGTCTGCGTCGTCGAAGAGGAAGAGGATTTGGGCATGTGGGAGTGGGCTGGCGTTGGAGCTGGCCATCCGCGAGCGCGCAGCCTTGGTGAAGGCTTGTGCGGTGCTTGGGGGCATGCTGGCGAGCAGTATCCGTACTGTAGCGCGGAGGCTGTAGGCGGCGCCAAAGGTTAGCGCGCGCGAATAGGAGGAGGAAGGGGGGTGTAGATGACGTACTCCTCTGCTCTGGCGTTGGCAATGAACGAATCGACCATGAGGTTCCTGCAGTATGGGTATGCGATAAGCAACCGGATAGGGGTGTGAGAATAACGAGGGGGGACGTACACATGGTTGAGAGAACGCGAGTCTGGTGAGCGGTGGAAGGCGTCGGATGAGGGGGCAGGCATGATGACGGATAAGAGTGCAGACGAGGAAGTGAGACGAGAGGAGGAGCGTCGAGTCGATAGGATCTGAGGAGATGAAGGAGTGTTCAAGGCGAATTTATAGTTCAGGCTTGGTGCTCCGACAAATCGGGACCAAGTTAGTTAGCGGACCATGGCTACCAAGTGAGGAACCGGAATAGTTTGTTCGATTGGGGGGGAGGGAGAGATTTGGAGAAAAGGGTAAGATGATGATGGTGGATGGTTTGGATCTCGCTCCGGTATTTTGATCAACACGCGCGAACTTTCAAATACGCTCGGATGCCCGGGGAATTGGCTCCTAATATAATATCAAATTTTATTAGAAAACCAATTAAATTAAAAATATTCGTGGCTCAAACTCGGATCTTCCTTCTGCCTCAGCCTCTCTGGCATCAGCTCTCTGTAGACGGTGCACTGTAGATATAAGCCTTAGTACTTCTCATGTATCTATTCAGTCCCACCCATGGCAATGATCAGCCCCCTTTCTCCCGTCCACGTCAGTTCATCTTCGGACGTGACCGCAACCCATTGGGAAACCTTCCCACTCGGCCCGTTCCATCCCCCCCGTCTTTGGGTCGGCCTATGGCAGCTCTCCAGCACTGCCTGGGGAAGTGCGCCAGCAGCGAAGATTCGAGAAGCCATGGCACGACACGTTGAGCAAGGCTACACAGCGTTCGGTACGTGTTGAATCCCTGCGATGTTTTTTCGCTAATCCGACAATTGTCAGATATGGTGAATCTTCTCAGCCTCTTTGTCCCTTCCCACTTTCGACTGACGTTATCCCGCGCCGCACAACTTTATTGCCCAGGGTGAGCCCACGCTACAGAAACTCCACCTTCAGACGCTCATCTTCCTTTTCCTCAGCTGATCACTATGGCCCTGCCGAGATCGTCTTTGTCAGTTGGCCACACTCGCTTTCGGACCCCGTTTATTCGTTACTGACGCCCGTCACTCCTCCCCCCCTTACCACCCTCAGGGGCAATTTCAGGAGCATCTTCCACCCCGCACCGTCCTCGGAGGCACCAAATGGTGTGTCTTCAAACTCGGCGAAGAACTTTCTCGCTCCACAGTAGAGACCGCTGTCCGCGAGCGCATGACACGGATGCGCACCAGCCATCTCGACTTCTTGCAGGTATTACTGCTTCGCTTTCCTCTTTTGGCTCGCGTGCCCTCTGACGTCTGTTGACCGCAGTTCTATTGGCAAGACTACTCTAATAAGGGTTATATGACCGCCCTGCGATATCTGCTGGACCTCCAAGCAGATGGCCTCATCACAGCCATCGGCCTTGTCAATTTCGATGCGGTCCGAACCGACGAGATCTGCACACAGCTCGGCCCAGGGGCTATCGTTTCCAATCAAGTTCAGGTGCGTGTGTCTACATCCGTCCTAGCCCATCCCGTCCCATCCCATCCCACGCATCCCCACTCCGCACCCGATAATCATCCCTCGCGTCGGCTTGACATATCGCGCGCGCGCTAACACAAAAGTGTAATAAATTGTTACTGATGCTCGCCTCCCTCGCAGTTCTCGCTGATTGACACCCGGCCGCTCCACGGCATGGCAGATGTCTGCGAGAAGCACAACATCAAGCTGCTCACTTACGGCACATTTGTACGCGTGCCTTCCCCGCACTATTCCGTTGCACCGCCGCCCTCCCTCACCAATCCCTTGACAGTGCGGCGGCTTTCTCGCAGACGCCTGGCTTGACAGGCCCGAGCCTGATCCGTATTCCGGCACGCTAACGCCGTCACAGCGCAAGGTGAGTCACACGCGGTTCCGCCAACATAGAGTGCGTAAGGGAAGGGGGGGGGATGGGAAGATGGCGGACGAATGCTCGTGCGGGGTGCGGGGGCGGAGACGGGAAGCGCTGGATGGAGGATAAGGCCTAGCCCCGGCTTTTCCGCAACCGGGCGGGTGCCACATGCCACCTCATTTATTCTTTTTCCAATTTTCTTTTTTTTGTTTTTTCATTATATTGCCTCTCTCGCTCTCATCGTCGTTGAGCGCGCGTTGATATATGTTCCACAGTATTTAGACGCCATTACGCGAGCGTGGGGCGATTGGGCCCTTTTCCAGCAACTCCTCGCCGTATTACGGAAAATCGGCGACCGCCACGGCGGGGCGACCATCGCCAACGTGGCCGTCCGGTGGGTGCTGGACCACCCGTTCGTTGGCGCTGTCCTCGTCGGTGCGTAACGTCAACCTGCTGCTCCCCCCTTCCCCTTGCTTCTCTTCTCTACGAGAAGCCCCCCCCTTTCCCCTTACCTTGGTCCACTACTGACCCACCCAAAAGGCACGCGTCTGGGCGTTTCGGAACATCCTGAGGACAACCTCAACGTATTCAGATTCCGTCTTTCCGACGCCGATCGTGCAGATATCGAGGCGGTCCTCGACCGCTCGAATGGCCGGAAGATGATCACACTGATCGGTGACTGCGGCGCCGAGTATCGTTGACAGAAGACAGACAGACAGACAGACAGACAGAGGGGGAACGACATGGCAACGACGTTTTCTGGAGTGTGTTTTTTTTTTTTTTGCAAAGCGAGTTTGAGCGACGAGAGGGATCGTCGTCTCAACCGGAAGAACCGGGACATTGTAGTAATCACTGTGTACGAGAGCGACAACAGAATGCAAAAGGAAATTTCCTCGAATTTGACGAATAACACACCCGCGGCAGAGGAAGTTGAGATTGCTGCTTGTAGCCTCTAGTTGAATTGGGACGACCGGTGTTATAGTCGCCGTGACACCCCGCCAACCCACGACGACGACGGACCAGTGTCAAAGACTCTTCCTGGTATTTCGATATTGGCTGATCACGATCGCGGCATTATAGCAAACGCTACCACTTGTGTACTATGTGTTATTGCGTGTCGGTGCGTGCGACGCGCTTGCTGCCATCCGGTGTTAAGTGTGCCGTAATTTGGGGAAAGGCGCCGGGGAGGGAGAGGGGGAAACGGACATTTTTTTCCCAGAGTCACTCGCTCACACACACAAGTGTATTACACTACGGAAAAGGGACACGAACGTTAATTTAAATGACGGGTGCTATTGTAACAGGAGATGATGCGCTCGCTACACAGACGTGAACACGTCGTTTAGGAAAGAAACAGGATACGAGTACTTGTACACGGATGTGTGATAAAAGCGAGATTAAAAAAATGATGATGATGATCCGGTGGATGATGATAGTCCGATTGACAATCAAGTGGAGAGAGAAGAGAGAGAAGAGCGAAGAGAACGGAAAATGGAAAGAAAAGAAAAAAAACAATGGCAATTGGGTCCATCCGTAGCCCCGCATAGGATACGAAGAAGATAGAAGTTTCATATTTCATTTACATCAAAGTTTGGAAGGAGTGCTGGAAGGATTGGTATTCAGGCGTTGGATAGGCTGGAGCTTGCGCTTGATATCCCTTAGTATGGCCGTTTTGGGATGCCAATCAGGGAACGCATTGCGCAGGTTTGCGAAATCGTTCGCAAAGAAGTGTGCGACGCGCTCGTTTGCAATCAAATCGCGTAACGCCCAGGGGATCTGTTTTTTTTGATAACGAAAAAGAAAAGAATAGAAGAAAAGGGTTTGTCAGTGACGGTGAATGTAGGCGGCGCGATACGCAACGTAGCAACGACGACATGAAAACGCGGGTGCTCACTTCGTAATCATTGCGCTCTAGTTTGGCATCGAAAGGCTGGAGAACGAGTTCCGGGCGTTCATTCGATCCCTCATTTGTCATGAAAAGATAGTTCACGGCCAACCTGCGCCGAACACCATCATCATCAGAACGTGTCAGTCAATTCCGAGGCGAATACCCACGAATATGTCGCCAGTTCTTCGTAGGCGGTCGAATGCCCAATCCCGCTCAACGAACCGGCAGTTGCTTCCGAGAGGTGCGTGAGCAATCCGCTGTCTGACAGACCAACGTTCATCACTCGGAGGAGCAAAACGAGAAGGTTAGACAGAAAGTCAGATGAGCTGGACGCGCACATCGGGTGGGTGGCGTCAGCGATCTCAGGCACAAACCGTTTCTTAGAAAAAGCCGAATACGCACTGATACACATCGCCGTCAATATACAGTGCCCTCAAAATGAGTGGGTGGGAAGCAGCGGTGAACAACCCCGAATAGAGTGGGACAACTTGATCGTTCAGCGAGGCGATGTACACCATCTTCACCTGATCTGATGTCATCACATGTCCCAACGGCAAATTCAAATCAATCTCGACGTACTCCATGGTCAACGACATTACGCAGCGCTTTAACGTAACACTTCGAGACCTCACTGGTGGTGGTCTAAAATATGTCAGGTGATTTAATAGGAGATAACTTGGCGCAGCGACGCGGGGGCCTGTTGGACAAACTTACCTGAAATTCAAAGAGCTCCTTTGCCGCCGCCGACTCAAAGTACTGATACATGAAAGGTAACTCGATACGCAGCGCTCAATGTCAAGGAAACTATCACTTACTTGGATGTAGGGCAACACGAGGGAGCTGGAGCTAAGATAACGAAGTGGTCCGAGATGGATACCGCACAGCGCCAAACAGCACACCCTTTGGGCTGAAGGCGCCACTGGTCTCGTGCCGGCGGGAGCGAGGGCGGCAGAAGCGCTCGCCAACAGGTCGGAAGTCCTTGATGTCTTGATATGCTTATCATGAATTAGTCGATCGAGCAAATGAGTTGATACGATAGAGCCTTGAGAATGCGTTGCCACCAGAATGGCGTCCGCAGCGTGGAGGTCGTTTATCCATTCGTGATTCGCCAGCAAATTCGTATACAATCTGCAAAAAAAAAACGATCGGTTATTTTTATTATCTGTGACAGCCCAAGGGGCCGACGTCGCAACCCACTTTTCCACGCGCTTGTTAATTGTTCCCTCGCCTTCCAAGGGAATTTGCGTCACTTTTTCGAATTGCACCTTGTGTTGTTCCTGAAACGCTTCCAGCGCCCGGCACATCATCGTGACAAACTTGCTGCTGGTGCCAGTCGGCTGCAAAACACGCGTATCAGCGGTGAGTCCCAGCTCCGCTGACGAGAACTAACCTCGCCTAACATAGTTCGCGTGATCGCACCTGTCCAGCAGCGAAGAACAGTATCATCAGCCTCGTTCCCCTGACTCGGATTCGCCCCTCGCCGGACGAAGCCCGAGTGACATCGGCGGACGTACCAGGGAACCACCCATGTATACCAATAACCACAACGCGTCTACACCCCCGCAAAAGATCGCCATCTAACCTTTCGCCGATAACGTCCCAGCTGCGTGGAAGGTCCCTTCCAAAGTCCGCAAAGTTTCCATCGTGTTTCGAGGGCGCTTTGCCCTTCCCCGTGCTCGTCCCGTCGTCTCTCGCAAAGAGCATGTCGCTCATGAAACGTACCGTCCTCGAAAACGCAGAACTAGTCTGTGATCGCAGAACGGTCGAGCGAGGGGATGAGTGAAACGTGTCTTCCCACGTCGGCAATACGAGATTTGGTGGCGAAGGCACTCGTGGCGACGCACGCCCTGAACTCTTGGATGGCGAAGGTGAAACTGACACACGTTTTGTCCCCTTGAGTTCGTCGGGTTTCTTATCAGACTTTACTTTCGGCTTTGGTGATGGAGACGGTGAGCGTGGTGGGGCAGGAGCTGTCTTCGTCACTTGCATCTCGACGTCGTTGCCTGTTCGAACCTCTGACGTCGCTACGGGTATCACCGTACTTGCGCGCTCCTCGTCATCATCGTCAATCTCCATCACCTCCATCGCGCCCTCATCACGATGCTCGGTATCGGCGATGCGCTTAGCAAGCAGGGCCTTGGAGCTGAAGAATGAAGCCCAGCCAGATGCATTTGTCAAGATGGTGGACTGGATGGGGTTGGTGGGGTCTATGTGCGCTGTGGGAACAGATGTTTGTGCCGCGGGCGCCTCTTTGACATCAGCATCCGCACTGCTCGGATTCTGTACCTGTGCTTGGCCATCGATTCCCTCCTTTGCCTGGGCAGGGTTTGGTGCGGTGATAGGTTGGCTGTAAGACCCGTACCAAGACCATGGCGACAACCAACTTGAGCCACGGTTCTCGTCTGTTTCCGCCGATATCGTCGACTCCGGTTGGGCTTGTACAGACGGGGTATTTGGGACGTCAGTCTCCATTGACTGGGAATCGGCTATTATGGTGGTCTGTTCCTGGTCTGGAGGTCCAATCGGAGGTGTATCCTGAGTCTGAGAAATGGGGTGTATGATTGCGGGCCCCCAACCGACAATTCCCCACCAGGAGCTCTGTGTTTGTGTAGCGGTGGTGGCGGTCTCGGACTCCGGACCGGAAGGCGGCGTGGTATCTATAAGCCGGCCGTGTTGGTTGACAATCGATTTCGGGACCGAACTCTTACCTGTAGTCTCGACTGTAGGCTCATCTGACTCCCTGGACGACTGCGAGGAGCTACCTTCGGTCTCGAGGTCCGTTCGGACATCAGTAGCCGTCGCGTCCGCGACGGCGCGATCCAGAGGCACTTTGGGACGTCCAAGAAACGGGATACTGAGCATAAAGCGGCTCGCAGAAGGGTTTAAAGCAGACAAATTCTGGCTTGTGTCACTCGATAAAAGTACAGAAGGTGCGACTGATTCTGACTGAGGGCCGGCAGACGGTAATTTTGGTACCTGGTCATCGATGGAAGACGGCGTCGACGGTGAAGCAACGTGTGAAACGGCGGCCGATGGCGAAGTACGTGTTTCTGCGTCGGGAGGTGACCTTGATGATGGTAGCGACGAAACAGGAGAGAACCACTTGCGAGAACTCGGTATAGGGACGGAAGCGGATGTGGGTTTGCTCTCGACCTTAGTAAGCTCGGGTTTCGGGGGAGTCGGAGGGATGACGTTTGTGACAGGGAGTTGTGGAGTTTCGGGAGCCGGAGAATCTGTTCGAGTGGGTTATTGCTGACTCTGGTTTATCCATAGGTCGCAATTTGCTCGGCCGCTTAGAGGATGAAGACGATCCAAACCACTGGCGTTTGCTGGGTACGGACTTGATATCAGCTTCCGGCTGAGCGGCGTGACTCGCCACTTGCGGATCCGAAACTGGCGAGGTGGCAGGAGCGGGATTGGGCTCGGGAAGATCAGCTGGAGGCGGTGCAACCGCCACGGTTGAGGGGGAAGGCTCGGGGGTAGTTGGTCGTTCTCCAGTAGGCGTCTGCTTGGCGAGCTCATTCAGAGGGGTGTTGGAAGAACCACGCCGAGACAACGACGCGAGCCAAGAACGTGGCTGCGGTGCCGGTGTTGGGACGAGTGCTTCTGAGGGCTTGGCGACATTGGCATCGGGCGCAGGTAAACCAGTTGCGTCACCTGTTGGAGAAGACGAAAAGACAGGCTGTGGCTCGCCTTGATGAAATGATGAGAACTTTTGAAACGGGCCAGACGCGTCGCACGCGACAAACAAGTCCCAGATTTTAATGAACGAGCTGCTCACCGTTGTCAGTTAGGGGCGGCTGTGTCTCCGTGGTTGCCTGTGTCTCGGGATCTGGGAGGACCTGTTAAGATCTTCATTTCGGTCGAATTCGTGACAGGAGGAGCATACCTTCGACAGTGACAGATGCTGTCTTGACATCAGAGTCACTTGGCATGTTGATAGGTTGGAGGAGTGTGACTGCGGATGCGAGAGGAGAGGCGGCTTCGGGTTCAGCTACGATTAAGGAAAGAGAAGTTGGTGCCCTATTCTTTCGAGAAGTTCGCCAAGGAAGAGACGAGCGAGGGGTCGCTGTCATACCAGTGAGGAACGTGATGGGCCCAGGGAAAGGAACGCAGCGGTAGGGCTACTGAGGGTGACGGTCTCGGGTCCTGGTCTTGACTGGGTTGACTCGCATGCGCGACTGGCGCGCACCACACCTTCACGTCACGTCACATGATTCTAGACCAGTTCGAACCAAATTCACAATATCATCTCATTCAATTATATCAAGTGTCCATGTCACGAATATGAGTCCTTGAATCAATTATATGATCCCCACACCACTATAGTCAAGACTCGGGTACAAGAATAAGTCCAGGTCTACCATAGGATCGTCAATGTTGTGTCTGAATAGGCAGGTCAGAAATGAATGTAGACCGGGCAACACTGCAACGCACTCTGCCTTGACATGGTGAATAGCCTCTCTTTTGTTCCCCAACCTCTCACAGGATCCGAATCGCAAAGGCGTTTGGGGTGCACGATAGTCCGAGCAATGGTTGCAAAGCCATGAGTCAAAACAATACTCGTTGCTCGAACGCTCCCTCCTCACCAACGAGGTGGAGGCCATCTCATCGGGGCGCACAACTTGCCACCGAGGGTAGACATGGTCTGTCTCTGCAACGAAATGCGTCACCTATGCCGAATTCCTCATGAGTAATTCCCCAACGGGAAAAAAAAAAAAAGACATACACAAGATCTCCACGTATGACGCCTTGCAGTGTCTTCTGGGCAGCCTCCACAGATGAAGCGCTTGTCAAGTTGGTCGAGCGTGTGTGCAGTCGTCGACGCAGAAACAAGTCGCAATTCCTGAACCAGTGTGTGTACTGCCTCCGCTCCGCGAGCAGAAAAACTCAGTTGTCCTTCCACCTTCCAAGCATGGCAAGCATCGCGTCCGATCAGGACTGTATTAATGCCTGAGTGATGAAACACAGAGGTCGCCAAATCGAGTTGTCCTGCAAAATTAAGCATCCGCCATCGATCGATCGATGGGCTTGACAGCAGCGTGATCTCCATTGCTTTGGCCTCGGCGCTCTGGGAGGGCAGTAAGCTAGTGGTGTCCTCCTTCTGTCTGGACATCCACTTGGACAGACTCAGCGGAAGCTGGGTAGCCGCGTGTTCCCACTCGGCATGTTGCACCTCTCTATCTGAATCCATAAGGTCTCGGAAGCAAGACAATTCGGAGGCTTGGGAGAGGGCGGGAAGGTATAGCCGTTGTATAGGGAGGACTTGTCGCAGAAGCTCGGAATAATACTGCTCGGCCGTGCTCTTTTGCTCTTTTGCTCGTCTGCGCCGGTCATCCCGGAGGCGGGTCTCGCGAGCGGAACTAAGCGTGGTATTAACCTTTGACCTGATACGGCTCCAAACTACGGAAGAGGGTCAATGTGTGCCCCAAAGAGGCATCACTGGGCGCACCATCGTTCGTCAATGCTTTGTCCACATTTGAGCCAGGTACATTCTGCATCCCGATGAAATCGATGTCAGCGTCGTCATACCCCTCCATGAGGATGCGACTTCTTAGGCTGCGGAGTTGGGACCTTAGTTTCAAGGGAATGCGCTGGTTTCTCCGATACTCACGCATCTTGTCGTTGAGTTCGCCTTTTCTGGGTTTCCAGTATTTGGGCTTCGGCTTCCAACCCTGCCCATTTCTCAAATTCGACACTGCCCTGGTTAGAAGCTCGATTAATCGAACACGAGCGACGTGTAGAAAGGAAACGCACTTGGATAATCGAGTCTACCAAGAGGATTCTCTCCACACGGAAGGATTTGAGCCTTTTCTGTGCTCCTGGCTTGCCCTCACTGACGTCCTGTTCGAGTTCGGCCACCCTCTTGCCCATCTCGTACAAATCGGGTTTCCAGTAGAATCGACTGTTGGAGGCGTGACCATGTGCCCACCCTCCGACTACGTCACCGGTGAATACTGGCTGCGGAAAGCTGGGAGAGAAATGGCACCGTACTCTTCGTATATGGCAGGAGATCCATGACGGACTCCTTCAAGTCAGGGCATTGAGACCGGAACTTGATCGAGAAGATGAGACTAGTTAATGTCAAAATCAGGGTCATCTCAACCATTGAGGGAAATAGTCTCACTTTCTCTTCCTACAGACGGTGCACAGGCGGCGGCGCAGCGCAAAGTCCACCCGATGAATGTTCCTGGCAGAGCATTGCTGTGATCCACATGTTAGTTAATCTTTGAAGCGGTGTTCAAGAACAATTGACTGCGCACGGAACAAACGGGAGGTCCGAACAGAAGCTGCGCCCATGCGGGTTCAGACATGTCCTCAGGAGGTTCAGGGACCACTGTAGCACCAGCGTTTCGTCGCGCGGCGATCCAGACCGACGTTGACTTTCGTGACATCAGAACCTGCCGCAGGGTATTGCTTGTGCGCGCGAGGTTCAGGAGATCCATAGGCAGCAGTTCCGAGAATATCTAAGAAGAGACCGAATTAGGAGACAACGACTTCGGATGATGCGAACTTACCCCGAAAAGAACGTCCAACGGGAGTGACAGCACGTTCTGCAGCCGGCCCTGGACCCTGCGACCGGGACCGCTCTTCTTGGGTTTCGAGGGCGAAGCTGTCTCTAGCTTGCGGCGCTTTGCCATGGGAGTCTGAGGCATTGCTGTCGGTGTGTACACGATCAGCACGGTGCGCTCGTTTCGACGCGAGTGCAAAATACCTTGGGAGGGGTCGCCAAAATCGCTGGCGTCAGATTCTTCGCCCTCAGAGAGATCAGGCTCGTGTTCATCCCCCTCCGACGCGTACCCTCCATCGTCGTCGTCATCTTCACTCGACGACAGTTCCCCAAGCGGTCCGTCCATGGGGTCGTCGTAGTCACTCTCCAGTGGGGTCCCTGACGACCTGACCTCCGAAGGGTTCCTCTCCGCTGCATTTGGTTGAGCAAGGCTCCGGGATTGACGACGGGTTGTAACTGGCATCACAAATATTTGCAATGGGCACTTTGTACAATATGATTTCTGTGTTCCAAGAACCAAAAAGAGTTCTGATGCAGTAGCCGAGACTAAAATTCAGCGAGTTGTTGGGGAAGGATGCTTCGACTTGAGGATATCACAAAAGTTCACTCGGGTCTCGGGTGCAAGCTCGGGTGAGAAAAACAGCTAGCACGGTGATTGGCAATTTGATCGGTGTTATTTGAAACGCGTTGTTCGCTTCACTGCAGTATAGAGAGGCTTGAACTTGACCCACGCACGGTTTCCACGAGAAATGTCGAGAAACAGGGAGCAAAAAGATATAGACTCAATACAGAAACCTCTGTCGCCCAACCCGCGTTATATAGACCGCGCGAGGTGTCACACAACCATGTTGGGCAGCCTCAAGGGGGGCAGCATCACAAAAGCGTCATACTGAGTCAGACGACTGTTGTGCAGCACAATGACAATGTGATCGGCCTTTTGATGCACGCACCAACATCGAGGCGAGGTTATCATACCAACTCGACCTCACTCACTCTGACTCATTTAACTCTTCTCGGTTGCGATATCAACATTGGTCTCGGCAAAAGGCGAATGGTTGTTTGTGGCACAGCTTACACAAACAAACATGACGACTCGACTCTGCCACTCTGCCACTCGAGACGCGATTTTCATTTGGTCAACTCCATTTTTGTGGGAGGATAAAGGAGCTCCACTAGCACGAAACATACGGCCTTATTCGATGGCCGGGTTTAATACATGTGGTGCCCACTCCGTCTATTCGCTACGCCTAGCGACGACTCTTCTAGTTGGCTAGTTACTCGAACGTGTCCTAAACCATTTCGAGGAAGATGGGGTCAATAATGCGACACCATTCGCGACACGTGACACGTCCATTCTCTCTCCGTGGTGTTATCACGGAGCGCGTGAGCCCAAAAGGCGAGTGGGAAGGTTGGGTAAAACCGTATAGATGAGATCCGACTCGGAGTGAATATTTCAAAGCACTGTACGGGTTTATCCCACATCCAACAGAACATCTATGAGCGCAAGTATGCTAGCTGTGTGGTGCTACAATATGGAACGATAGCCAGGAACGTGTCTGTGCCTGTTCCCCTGGCAGTGTAATGAGAGCTAGTGATCGAAGAACGGGAGAAGGATGTGATTGCAAAGGAGCCTCGGCTAAGTCTCGGCGTGCGCCAAGCAGGATGACATCCGGTCCTGCGATAGGTGGACCCTGGTCGTCGAATTGGTCCATGCCCCAGCTGCGCGCTTTACAAGTTGTTCGCGCGGGTATACGACCTAGTCCCTTAGGACCACGTACGTATCGCCGGGGACCAGACTGGTCAGCGGCGACAAATTTGGTAGAGACGGGAATGAGGACGCCACAGGCACAAGTAATCACGCGCAAGCCAAACAGGGCAATTGTACATGTGTGTGAACGTCGTCGTATCTGGTGTTGAGCTCGCGTTGGTAGGGACTAAAGTAGTCTATCGCGACACGTGCTGCAATTGCACAAAACTGCGAACGATATCCCCAGATGTGCACACGGGGATCTGATGACCAGCGCCAGTAGAATTCGCGGAGGAAAGGTGCCCCCGTTCAGTAAGATCCCACAACTTTGGCCACCGCGAAGTCAAATCCTTGCAAATGCTAACGAAAAAGGCAGACTCCAGAAAATAGGCGCCAGGGGTGGGTGCCACACCTGGGAAAGTGGAATAACACACAATATGGGTCATGTTGTACGGGCTGTGCATGAAGCTGGCTTACGACGTGACTCCGGGGAAAAAATAGTGCCGCTGGTTGATATTAATCTCAAGCACCGAGGGTGGGTGTGCCCAGGGACCGGAGATCACAGCCTGACCGTGCTTGTGAAACACGGCGTGTTAACCTGGAGTAATGAACTTGAATTCCGAATTATGGGCGGGGTTCTAGCAGGTACAGTACAGCTTCGTCGCTGGCGAGTGAGGTAATGGACCGATGTTAATAAAGTAGCAATTAGTGGCGCAACACGGACAACTGTGGCATACCCCCATTATAGTATTCCCGGTTTGCCGAGAATATTCCAAAGAATGATGTGAGCGGATAATAGGACCACTCCCCACAGGCCCATCGATGCGATAGGGATCCATGAGAGCATAAAGGTATTTAGTCACTGCAAAACGGTATTTCCTGACCTATGGTATGGCCAGTACCTTTAACGGTGAGATAACAGTGAGAACGCCAGGCAACACATACCCACCAAGCCCATTCCGAGATCCGCTGGCATATCTTCGATTGCACCTTCCCTTCCAGCGGCGTTTTGTTCTAGGAAGTATCAACCGATACCGTATCCGATACGAGTAGAATGCGCGCACAGGGCGTAGAACTGCCACTATACCTAGGCAGGCCGTCAACCCAGCTGAAAAGTGAAAATGACAGTTGCCATAGGACGTGTAAGGGAACTGATATCGGACCGGTTGGACCGGCGACCTACCACAACAGCTCGCAGTTCGGTTCAGTTGCCCGATCCCGAGTCGTTTTTTCTCCATGTAAATAACTTCAGGGACATTTCTTATACAGATTTCTACTGGTTCTGGTTCACTAAACTGCGGTACTTTTGTTGCGCTTTCCCACGCTTCTCACACAAAGTGGCACGAAGAACATACAGGGGCAGAACAAGGGGCAGAATCTTGGGCAGAATAAGCTCGAAACGTACCGTATAATTCCAATTCACAGACCGAAGCTTCGCCTTTGGGAAGAAACACGCGGTAGCGTAGAAATATTGCCTTTTGGGTTGTGCTTGCGCTGTGGAGTCGATCAAAAGGCCTCGGCGGTCTCGCCGTAGCATGCTCAGAGAGCGTTCAGGAAACTTGGCGAGGTAACTACTCCCTTCTGGGCTATAGATCAGCGATCTCCGTTATCGGACCCACCCTGTGATTGGGTCCCTTCCCATTCTCGATTGTAGCAATTGGTTCGGGTCTCGGCAAGAAGACCGTCCTCGCTAGTGCATAAGATACTGTGTGAGTTCACACAGATCTCCGCAGGGAGGTATGCTAGAGCCATTGGCAGCCGGCAGCCCCGGTCCCGGGGCGTGATAATCACATAATCAGAAATAGAGACTTCCCTCTTCTCCGTAACGCGTCTTCTGACCGAGCTCATACTCTACAGGCACGGCACTAGAGCCAGTAAGCGGGGCCAATACGGTGTTGTGTCGAAATGCGGTGGGGTATTTGGTGGTCCCACCGCGGAATAGTCCAGTTTTTGACGAGTGGTCACATGCTGCTATAGGCGCGAGGTGCTACCTTCACCCGGACGACAATTTGTTCCAGATTATGATAAGCCCGAGATAGTTACACTCCCGCTATGCGTTCCAGATCTGGTGTAATGAGAGTCCAACGACTCCAACCCTCGCTCCGACCTCGGTCTCGGGATTGTGGGGTCATTTATGAATGCGTCGTGACTCGGCGGCGTTCCGTATGCAGTGCACGCGTCATCTTACAGTGGACTCGCCCAGATTCAAGGCACAGAGAAAAGCTGAGTGGAGGGAGAGGCCGATCGTTTGGATCTTACTGTAGCAGTAGGGGAGTTGCCTACGATCATAGATGCGTTTGGATCACTCAGCCTATCCTTCGAGTACTGTCGGCCACTGGCAGCATAAGTCAACAACTGACAGAACCCAGATACGTCTTCGCGTCTGCCATCGCTGAGTGGCACAAGGAGTGGCATGTCATGTCTCGTGCGCGTTTAATCTATCATCGCAAGAGGGATATGTTGGTCACCTGCAGTGCGACTCTTCGGCGCTAGTTCTATCTGTACTTGGGTGAAGCGGCTGTGAGTCTTCCTATCTTGTGCATGTGTGGCTACGCGCACTTGCAAACGAACTTCCTCCTCTCACCAGCGCCATGTCCTCGCAATTTAAGTTAATTCTCGACGCTGCCTTGAGCAAGTACCTGAAGAAGACTGGGACAAACATTCTATCTCACCCGCTTTGTGTTGAGCTGCAACGCTGTAGCTCCATCGATGCCATCCTAGCCATACTTCAGCGTCAGGCCGAGGCATTTGAGCAGTTTAGGGGTGGGGATCGGAGGTCGATGAAGGGAATTGGGTTATCGGTGCATGTCCTCTATGCACTTTCCGCGACTCTTGAAGAGGGTGTCGGCCTGGTACTGTACTTATTTGGAAACCAATTCTTGAAGTGCGCTCTGACATTTTTTTGCAGGTGTTCCCTCCTGCAAAAGTGATCTTTTCTGGAATTGGTATCCTGCTAGCTGTCCGTATCCATTGCCATCCCCCTTCGCAAATGCTGTTTAGTGATGCCTAAAACTCGATAGGCGGCAAAGGATGTGAGAGCAAGTCATGACGCGCTGGTCGACCTTTTTGGGCGCATCGAGGGCTTCTTCAAGCGCCTCAAGGTTTATACCGAGACTTCGTCGGCCACTGGTTTTGCGGAGGTACTGGTGAATGCTGTGGTTGAAGTACTGAATATCCTCTCCATTGCAACAAAAGAGATGGAACAAAGTCGAGCAAGTGGGTTATTTCTGAGAAATAGATTTATCACTTGATTGCTCATATATTTTGTTCAGAAACATATCTAAAAAAATTGGTGGGAATGGCGGATATTGGGGATGCGTTAAAGAGGTTAGATAACCTGATACGGGAGGAGCATCAGGCGGCGACAGCTCAGGTTCTCAAGTTGACCAGTGAGCTCAAGGATGGTGCGCAGCCATATCGACCAGTTTCCCACCGCGCACTTAACCTTTGTCCGCGTAGACACCAAGAAAGCCAACATGACTATGCAACAGATAGCGAACGACGTAGGCGAAGTAAAGTGTACGTAATTACCCACTGACATTACCATCGCTTCCGTTCTCGAGGTTAAATCCTCGGCACAGGGAATCAGATACGACAGGACGTCCATAAATGGTTCTCTCCTCCGGACCCGTCGACAAATTACAACATCGCTTGCAAGGCCTACCACAAAGGAACAACAGCGTGGTTCTTTGAAGGCAACGTATTCAAGAATTGGGAGTCGACGGCTTCTCTCCTGTGGGTCCACGGCAAACGCAAGTTTCTGTTATCTTTCGCAGTCCATATCCTGACTATCCACCTATTATCGTAGCTGGCGCAGGGAAGAGCATCCTTTGGTTCGTCGTTTCCCACCAGTTGTTGCCGGTAACAGGAACTCAAATCGATCACAAGTTCCGCGATTATACAGCATATCATGGCTTTGCGCGATGCCGGCGAGGTCAACTTAGCTTATTTCTACTTCGACTTTCGGGATGAGGACAAACAAAATGTCCGCAACCTCCTCACCTCTCTGCTCATTCAACTTTCCGCCTACTCGAACTCTTGTCGCCACATCATCTCCCGCCTTTATTCGGAACACGGGAACGGCACGCAACAACCCAGCGATGACGCCCTGACGAGCAGTTTTAAGGAGGCGCTTGTGGCGGCAGAACACCCAACTTACATCATTATGGACGCTCTCGACGAGTGTCCCGACATTTCTGGAATGCCAACTCCACGAGAGGTTGTCCTCGACTTCGTAGAGGACCTCGTCGGCCAGTGTCTTCCAAACGTACATATATGCGTTACTAGCCGCCCGGAGATCGACATCAAAACTACCCTCAAGCCACTGGCTATTAACGCTGTTTCAATTCATGACGAAAACGGGCAAAAGGAGGATATTGCCAATTATGTGTGCTCCGTCGTTTACTCGGACAGGAAGATGCAGAGATGGCGTGATGAGGACAAGAAACTAGTTGTCGAGGCACTTTCTGAAAGAGCGGATGGGATGTAAGGGCGTCGCTTCATGCTCAGCGAATGATTCTCTTATGATTTATTGTACAGGTTCCGGTGGGTCTTCTGCCAGCTGGAGACACTGCGACACTCGTTCCCACGAAATCTGCGACGGGTTCTCGAGGAGTTACCCAAGAGCTTGGACGAGACATACGAACGCCTGTTGAAGAGCATCAGTGAAGACAACCGAGAATATGCCTGTCGCCTCCTTCATTGCCTCGCCGTCGCCATTCGGCCGCTCCTTGTCGAGGAGCTTGCTGAAATACTCGCGTTCGACTTTGACGTGGGCGAAAAAGGGATACCGACATTTCACGCGAACTGGCGGTGGAAAGATCAGGAATATGCTGTGTTATCCACATGCTCAAGTCTGATCTCCATTGTCGACAACAACGGTTCTCAGGTCTTGTCTCAGGTCGTGCAATTCTCCCATTTTTCTGTCAAGGAGTTCTTGATGTCGAATCGCCTCGCGACGTCGACCGGAGATGTCACCCGATATCACATTCTTTCAGGACCTGCGCATACGATCCTTGCCCTGGTTTGTCTCGGGTTTCTTCTCCATTCGGACAATCGTATCTGTGGCAAGAGCGCCAAGGATTGCCCTCTGGCCAAATACGCGGCTGGGTTGCACATGCCAAATTCGAGGACGTTGCGTCGCGCGTGGCGAATGGGGTGAAGTCACTCTTTGACTCTGACAAACCATATTTTGTTGCATGGGTCCAGATACACGACATGGATCCGCCTGCATTCAAGATGTCACCGACAAAGAGAGCTAGTCCCTGTACTACGCCGCCCTTTGTGGATTCCATGACCTAGTCGAGCATCTCATCGTCAAACATCCGAGGCATGTAAACGCTATCGGCGGCAAATACGAGTCTCCATTACTCGCGGCACTACGCGGAAAACACATCCGGATTGCAGAACTCCTACTCGAGCATGATGGGAACGTCGATATCCGGGGAACGAATGACCAGACTCCACTGCACGATGTAGTCCTATGGTCCCGCAATACCGTTGTCGACGCGGTGCAATTTCTACTCACACACGGCGCGGACGTGAATGCCCAGCGAGGCGGCGATCTCTGTACTCCACTGCATCTCGCAGCAAATACCGGAGAACTCAGGGTAGCTGAAATGCTACTGGAGCATACAGCAGATGTCCGTTCTCGGAACAACAAAGGCGAGACTCCGCTGCATCTGGCGTCAGGACGGGAGATTTCCCAGCGCGAATACGATCGTCCCAGTCTCGTGCACTTATTACTTGTGCGCGGCGCTGACGTGAACGCACGAGACATGACGTCCGCGACCCCATTACACCATGCGTTCCAACGTGGGAGGCTCGAGGTAGCACAGGCGCTTCTTGACCACGGTGCAAAACCCAACGTGAAGAATTATCGGGATCGGACCCCATTGCACGTACTGTTAGAAGGCAACCGCAGCTCTCAAGAGAGTCTCAATCTCGCGCAACTATTACTGAGGTACGGCGCCGACGTGAATTCGCATGATCGGAACAACGCGACCCCGTTACATTTGTCATCGCGTGAAGGACAGCTCGAGATTGCGCAGATGCTCCTCAGCCATGGAGCAAATCCTAACGCAGTGGACGATCAGGGCCAGACCCCGTTGCACCTCCTGTCAGCAGCAGGCAACGTCGTTGATCTTGTAGAGCTATTACTGGAGTGCGGCGCCGACGCGAATGCACAAGACAAGAACAACGCAACCCCATTACATTTGGCATCGTCCGGAGGGCAGCTTGAGATCGCGCGGATGCTCCTAGGCCATCGAGCAAATCCCAAGGCGATGAACGATAAAGGCCAGACCCCGTTGCACCTACTATCAGAAGGCACCAACAATTCTCGGGATGTCCTCGATCTTGTAGAGCTAATTCTGAAGTGCGGCGCTGACGTGAATGCACGAGACAAGAACAACATTACTCCGTACCATTCGGCATTGCGAGGGAACTCCGAGATCGCGTGGATTCTTTTCAGAAATGGCGCGGATGTCTACGCGTAGGACAGGCAACAACCCGTACCTGCTCACCGACTCTGGGGAATAGTACTACAATCGATGAATCCTGCCGCACGTAGAGTGGGACTGGAGTGGGTCCCAGCGACGCGCCCGTTTTTGGCGGCTTCCGGTTTTCGACTTTTCGTACCTTATACTAATTCTGTGTCTCCGGCCCGATGTCATGATTTTCTTGTACTTACTGTACTGAGTATGAATGCGAGTGTGCCGGGCAGGCCCGCCACGCGCTCACATTCACCCCCTTCTTTTTGCTTCGGTCTTGTCTCGGGTTCGTATATTTAATACTTTGTGCGACTTAGTTTTGTCCTCGCGTGTTTCCATTATACCTTGTGATTCATTTGCGTTTGCAAGTGCGTTTGTGGTCGTCCGAGTCGGAGGTCGGAAACTGGGGACCATGATCCGGAAGACGCTAGGGTTAAGGTTGTGACGCCATCTGCTTACTCCTGATAACTCTGGACTTGGCGATGCACTTCACGAGCGTGACCATAAACATGCTCCATCCTTTTTTCCTCCGCAGCTGCACAGCATGTTTTCGGAAAAGGTCCTCGAGCTCTGTACCTCCTCGACAACTTTAATCGATGCCCTCGCAAAGGATCCGTATCAACCAGCATCAAGAATAGTCAAGCAGCTTTTCAAAGATCAGGGTACCAAAATTAAGGAGCACACAGATACTCCGCCTTCAGAAAACGAACTCGACCTCGTAGCAAAGTGCGGAAAATTTCCCCATAGGCCCAGCGATCTCTTTTTGCGGGTGAGACGGTACATTCTTCGTCCGAGCGTTCTGTAACCCTCGCGTACAGGTCTACCGGGATGTCTTGTGTGCATTAGAAATCGACCCCCTTGCTGGCCTTGTTTCACCTTCCCTCCTTGGCAGCTCTGGTGTCGTTCCGCTCACTATTGTCTCTGTTATTGCCGACATAGTGAGACACTACGCCTACCTCATCGCACGCGCAGAGGCCGAAGTTTTCCTTGCCACAAATTACTGGGAACGGTCCCAATCTTCGGCAATTATCGCCGACTCGCTGCGCGAGCTCTCCAAGCGTGTGCAAGAGCGTGGTGGAGAGAAAGTGGTCGTGAAGCTGATGTATGACCGAGGCAACGTGAAGCAGGCGGTGAAGAACCGAATCGTCGTCAAGCCCATTTACTGGACCAGAATCGGCTTACCCGCGCAGGACGAGATACCAGGAGTTGCTCTTGAGGTCATCAACTACCACCGTGCTCTTCTTGGAACGTTCCATGCGAAATTTCTGGTCGTTGATCGTCGTGTGGCATGTCTCAACAGTAACAACATTCAGGACCGCCCGAATATTGAGATGATGATCCAACTCGAAGGTCCAGTTGTCGAAAGCTTCTATGATATGGCGTTAATGTCCTGGGGAAATGCGATGAATCCACCACTACCACTACTTGCAATGCGGCCCGCATCTCCCAGCGTTTACAGGTTCAAGCAGGACAACGAGGATATGAAATGTGCGCTTCCTTTTGGTAACTTAATTTTCCCCAGATCTCTGAGATTATGCGCAGACCTTGGTTCGGAGCCAATGCTTACGGCGTTGCGCGCACATTTCCAAGAGTGGCGTGTCGTTAAAAACGCGCAATTTGATGCACCACCCCAGCCACGACGCACTAGCGTCACGGGTTCCGTGACGGCAGACCACAGAGACGCCTTTTTCAAGCAGCCGCAAGTGCGGGTTCCCTCACCTCCTAAATCTGCGGACGCGAGAGATCACGGAATCTTTGATACCTCGCCTGAAGGTTACGAGAGGGATGAGGTCGTAGAAAGGCACCGGCATATATCCACTCCGTCGCAGACGGAATCCGTTAAAACAAATACCGATGATTACGGTGATGTCGATGTTCCTACCTTGACTATCCGGAAACACCTAACGGTTTAGCGCCGACAGATTCTGTTAGTGCCACGGGGTCTTATTCACCGGCATCAGATAGTAATTCTCGCGGAACGGACGGTAGTCTCTTCAGCTCGTTTGGGACACCCGACACGAGCGCCGCCATTAAGGGTGGTGATTATGAGACCGCGCTCCAGGATGCGAGGGAAGTTGACTCCACAACACAGGGCAGTGACGGCGACTTGGGCGACTTTAACCCTCATATATTACATGAGCCGCATATACCAGTACCCATTGCGATGGTCAATAGACGCCCCACAGGGAGTGAGTCCTTTTTATTCCAACAGCCAATATCCTTACACACGAGCTGATATTTATAGCGCCTGGACATTACTCCGTCCGCAACTTCCCACAAGACATCGCATGGCTCAGCGCCATGCAGTATGCCCAGAAGAGCGTCTTCATGTCTGTTTTACCTCTGCGAAGTTGGAAGATCTCATACTGAGTTATTTCGTACAGCCAAACGCCCACATTTAATGCCTCACCCATAGTCTCTAGTACATTGGATGCCTGCAGACGTGGCGTCCAAGTGACTCTGTACCTCGACCTCGGATTCAACGACCAGGGCGAGATGATTCCGTTTCAAGGTGGAACCAACGAGGAGGTCGTGCACAAGATGTACAGGAGGCTCAATGGCGAGGGCAACGGTGCTCAAAAGTGCCTTGAGGTGTTCTGGTATACGGCGAAGGACCAAACTAAGCCGCTGAACGCGGCGGTGAGGAAACGGAATTGTCACGGTGCGCCTTGGTGTCCGTCCAAGCGCTGGCTAAGCTGAGAGAGACGCTGCTCGCAGCGAAATTCATGGCCGTGGACGATCACATCGCCATTCTAGGGAATGGCAACCAAGGTGCGAGGACTGGTTTTGGTGGAGTATACCGGAGGAAAGCCAGACTGTTGACATTGATGATAATACGTTTTAGACACACAATCCTGGTTCCACTCGCAAGAGGTCAACGTTATGATTGACTCACCGGAACTCGTCAGAGATTGGATGCGCGGTATCGAAGCCAACCAAAAGACTCGTCTGTATGGACGCGTCGATGACGGAGATGGGGTGTTGCGCGGTGAAAATGGCGAGGCTATACAGGCGAGTGGGATCGAGTCAAGCAATTTCCTGAGGAGGTTGAAGGGGATGGGAAAAGTGATTGCCAGAGTCCGCGGAACTGGTGGGTTCTAGGGTAGGGGTGCCATATCTAACTCTGTAGGATACCACTATTACTGTACGCTCAGGCATGGACCTTACTGTAACTCGGAGCATGCTAGCTCGGAACCGTTACTACGGACGTGACGCGTGACGTGCCGCATGCGCAGTACTCGCGCAGTCTCGTCTTACACCACGGCGCAGCACGTTCGTTACCATCCGCACAAGGCTAGTCTTCAAAGTGCGCAGTCCTCAGTCGTTCTTAGGTGATGCCTCGTCCGCGCATCGGATCACTTTTCCTCCTGCGCACGTGCACGTCCAGCTTAGAGAATAGCGATTCTCTCGTATGGGCAAAGAAACACTTTGCGTTCAAGCTACATGCGATGCGAGGTAGCAGCTTTCATCAAGTGAACACGATTGCGTTCTTCGACCAGTCAAATGCGTGTGGCCCTCAGCGAAGCGCAGTTCTTCGGTATCGAATCTACGGTTCACGTAACTTACTGTAGTTGGCAAGGTAGTTGGGGACGCTGTTCGTCGACATTGCCATGGTATCGGCTTGATTTTTTTTGACGATTTGAGAGGCTAAAATGAGAGCCGCAGAGTTAGGGTACGTAGTCAGGGTAAACCTGCGGTAGGGTCTATTTTCTTTGAATCGGCAATACATGAGTTCCGATACGCTCAGGCTACTACAGCTGTTTTCATAACATATGTCGGGTGAACTTTCGCATAGCCCAGCGGACATCCAAAACTCATAAGCGGGGTTCTATGGGAAAATTGGGTTATCATACAGAATTGGGGTTATAGAATAGTTATCTGCGTTGTCATGCTCGGCAGCTCACTCTCAACGGCCTCAACAATGGTCTGGTACTCCAATGACATTAAGGAGTTGGCCTTATCAATGTCGAATCATGTGACTCAAAAATCCACTGGAATCAGTGTACGGTCGCTCAAGAGATACCGCAGCACACATTGCAGGATAGGGGCAGCCTTGTGGTACAAGAAGGGTACCAGGTCCCTCCTTAGATTTTTTGTGTGTGTGTGAATATATGGTTGCAGTCTTGTAGGCGGTCACTCAGATGGTCGGGGAACAAAAGAAACACGGTAAATTGAAAGGTTATGGCGACGCTGGTATAGGTGCATCGACCCACCTGTCCGACTGCGTCACTCACTCATGGGTGGCCGTGGGATAGCTGACGAATCCACCTCACTCATGCGTCATGACCCCCCTTGATCCCCTTCATCAACCCGGTCCTCCCGTTCACCAGTCCTTCAAGCTTCAAGCTTCAAATTTCGCACGAGCAGTGCTGAGAACCCCTCTAGCTCTTGTAATATGCATTTTCAATGTCGGGATCGATTTTTGTCAGCGCAGACTAAGTTGCCTTAGATAAAAAAAGATTTAATTACTATGATTTATTTTTGTGACAAGAAGTTTCGGCATGGTCACCGAGATGCCCATTCAGACTACGCCTGTAAGCGAAAAATGGTCGCGACCCGACATATGTTATGAAAACAGCTGTAGTACTAGGCGCCAACGGGTCGGTCTCCAACGCTAGTAGATTGGTACCAGGTCGTTGATCCCTAGCCTGGTTGAACGCACGTACGTCAAGTGACTGGCTTGGGATTCCTGGACTCTATCTACGTGGCTCTACTCCAAGGACGCCCACCCCGGACAGGCCAACACGGTTTCCAGAACGCAGCAAATACCTTATTTTACACAAACTCAACCCTGGACACGCGACTGCCTTGCGCCACTTCGCTCAATATTTCGCCTCCCCCGGCTGCGCATTCAGCTACAGCTACCAACTTTTCCGATGAAACGTAGTAGTACGTGATATGAGGTACGTTCCGAGTGTCGTTGATCTTTTGACGGCTCGCAACTCGGCAATGCTCTTGGTTACACGAACTGGAGACGCTGCGGAGAAGTATGCCCCCCACTGGCAACGGGCCTCTCATTTCGCTCCGCAGTTTCTTATGCAATCTCTTTTTGACTTCGTCGCCATTCCCATCAGTGCAATGGTCACATGTCCAGGTGAGCGTGTCGCAACGGGAATAAGCACACATCCGCGCCGATCCCACACGCATGCTTGAGGTAGATTCATCAATCTGTCTATGTGTGCGAGTCGGGCTCCTTGCGGGTATAAAAGGAGGGGCTACTCCCCTCGTTCAGACTAACAACCAATCGACACATTCCTTACTTTACCATGCACGCCATTTCCACTGCTGCCTTTGTTTTCGTTCTTGCTTTGGTATCTACCCTGGCCCAAGCTATGCCACAGGCTATACAAAAACCTGCTCCGACACCGCAACCATCCCCATCCCCATCGCCAGCCCCCTCGTCTTCTGATAAGGCTGTTCCATGCACAAATACGTATACCGTCCCGTAAGTCTTGCAATATTGTATCTGTCCGTGGCGCCTCCCGATGCACATATGCTGACTGTCTTTCTCACCACCAGGCAAGCTGAACCATGCGATACCCTCGTCACGAAGCTCGGCCTGAGCCAGGCCGATATCCTGTCGCTCAATTCCGGCTTAAGCTGTAGGTGTCCTTGATGCAATCCGACCGAGCAGAACTCTGGCTGATGCACGAATTGCCACTACAGGTGACGGCACGATCCCCGCTGGGAAAGTATTGTGCATCAAGCAGCCAAAGACCGATTTGGCGCCGGCCTGCAAGACCAAGGCGACCGCCACGGGCAAGACGTGCGACGACCTGGCGTCCAAGTTTGGTCTTACTCCGAAGAAATTCGCCGAGTACAACGACGACGTGAACAGCGACTGCACCAACCTCGTTCCAGGACAGTCCGTACGTGTATTCCCTCCTGTTCTCGAGGGTGTGACTTGGCACTAACTGAATCGCGATCAGTACTGTGTGGCCCTCGATTGATACCCAAGAAATACAGATCCAGTCTGTCAACGACGACGAGATCTTCAGTCGTGTGCGTTGAGTCATACGATGGTACCTCTTCTGTGTGGAGGGTGGAGTTAAATTGGTCGGAGAGTTTTCTCGTTTCTCGTGCTCCAACTACAGACTGTCTTTATTGTTGTGTCTCTCCTTAACTACTAATCCGATAGTAGACGACTTTGAGCTTGTCTTTGAGTCGTAATTATACCCTGTCTTATGCATGCCCGACTCATAGCCGAACATAAGTTACCTCCAGGTCATCAAGTGCCAGTGCTCTCATGACCCTCTTGTCATCAGGTCTTGCCTCACTCAATTTCTTCAACAGAGTAGCCGATTTGAACCTCACCGAGGAGCGGCGGTAGCTAGTACTACTGCATCCTTTTTAAGTGCATTTTTGTGCGCCCGAGAGCTTGCCCGAGAGTACATTGGCAAAGTCCTATGTCCGTTTGCCTATACTTCTCACAATAACTGTTTTCCAATGTGCACCGGCATGAGGTTTAGTCTTGGGTTTAGTCCTCCGCGCATCGGCCCGGGTCCACTTTCCCTCTTGCCCAAGGGGTTTAGCAAATAGCGGCGTGTCGCGATCTTTGTCGCGATTCTTTTGGACGAGCAAAGAAACAATTTCGTTCAAACTACGTACGTGCAATGCGATGTACCTCTCTTCAGGTGACCATTGCGTGCTTCCACTGGCACTGCATTAGTCAAACCGGCGTGGCTCTCAGTTCCACGGTGCCGAATCTATAGTTTCGGGCACGTTGATCCATGCGTTGATCCTCAACATTGCCACGGTATCAGCTTGATTGATTGATTTATTGTGTTTGACGATTTGTGACGCTAAAATGAGGGCCGCAACATTACGGTAAACCTGGGGCAGAGTCTTTTTTTCTTTGAATAGGCGATACGGGACTGAGTTTCAATACGACGGGAGTCCTTGAACGCTTGCTTGAACGGGTCGGTCTCTGCAACTGAACGCTGTGGGTCCCCGCTCGATTGAACTCACTTACACCGTGACCAAGTGACTGACTCGGGATTCTTGGGTTCCATGATGTGGGTCTACCAGGCCGGGCCCCAAGGACGTACAGGTCAACTCGATTCCCAGATGCAGCAAATATCAACAATCCTTCATTTGCCACAAACCCAACCGTGGACACGCCCTGCACGCGGTATGGAAAAAAAAAAAAGCCTTGCTTATCCAGAGGACTAAACGCCACACACCACAGTTATTGGCTGGGAGCATGGGTTAACGTGTTGCATCGGGTTCTGCCGGCGTACTCTCGGGGGCACGGAAATGGGTTTGGAAGGACGTAGTGCTAGCCGCCGCCCCTCAGTCAAGTTCGAGTCAGCTACTCTGTTGAAGGAGTTCGGCGAGACCTGATGACAAGAGGCCCGGGGTCATGATAGCACTTGATAAGGAGTAGCTTAGGTTCGGCCGTGACTCGGACATGCTTAAGACACGATATAATTACGAATCATGCAGTACTAGTTGGGGAGATACACAATCAAAATATTTTGTCCATAGTCCGCAGTAGAAACACGAGAACACTCTGCGATAAATCGAATTTCGCCCTCCGCACAGAAAATGGACCATCAATCCGCGCGACTGAACATCTCGTCACTCTTGACAGGCTATATGTGCTGTTTCCCGGGAATCAATCCAAGGCCACGCAGTACTAATCCAAAATTAGTTAGTGCTATTTCGAACCCACTATAGCGGGAAGGAATACACGTACGGCCTGTCCTGGAACGAGGTTCGTGCAGTCACTGTTCACGTTGTCGTTGTACTCGACGAATTTCTGCGGAGTCAGACCAAACTTGGTCGCCAGCCCGTCGCACGACGTGTCCGTGGCAGTTGCCTGGGTCTTGCAGGCAGGCGCCGGCGTTTGCGCCAACAACGACTCTTGCTTCGGCTGCTTAATGCACAATACCTTGCCGGCAGGGATGGGGCCGTCGCCTGTGGCGGCGATGAGTGTCTCAGCGAGAGCTCTGCTCGGTCGAATTGTATCAGGGACACATACAGCTTATCCCAGAATTCAGCGACAGGATATCAGCCTGACTCAATCCGAGCTTCGCGACGAGGGTATCGCAAGGTTCAGCTTGCCTGGGGGTGAGCAAGACGGTCAGCACATGTGCATCGCCGCATCGGGAGGCACCACGGAGAGACACGACTCGGATATTCCAACACTTACGGAACGGTATACGTTTCTGCCAGTGTGCATTGAACAGCCTTATCAGACGACCAAGAGTGGAATGGAGATGACGATGATGACATACGGGTACACTGTGTTTGCTGAGTCGGATTGGTTGCTGGAATGGCGGCGGCAAGCGACGGTACCAAGGCAAGAACGGAAACGAAGGCAGCAGTGGAGATGGCGTGCATGGTAAAGTAGAGGAGATTGCGTCGAATGGTTGCTGTTCCAAAGAAGGGGAGCAGGCCTTCATTTTATACCCAGAGGGAGCCCGAGTTGCGCGAGTAGACGGATAGATGAATCTACCTCAAAGGCGCGTGTGGGATTGGCACGGGTATGTGGTTATTCCATTGCGACACAGTCACCTGAATATGTGACCGTTACACCGATGGGAACGACGACGAAGCCAAAAGGGATTGCGAAACTGCGCAGCGAAACGAACGGCCCGTTGCTAGTGGGGGGCATACTTCTCCGCAGCGTCTCCAGTGTCGCATGAGTAGGAGCACTGCCCCGAGTTGCGAGCCGTCAGAAGATCAACGACACTTGGAATGTACATATAGTTACACGTGACTACGTCTCATCGGAAAAGTTGATAACAGTAGCCGAAAGCGCAACCCGGGTGATGCGAGATATTGAGCGAAGCGGGTCTTTAGTACGTCCTAGTATTTATCGTCCTTTCGGACTTCGTCCCTTGTGATGCCATATCACCTGATTCTGGTCGGGTTCAAACTTTAAAGACGATCTCTACACTCTTTCAATCTGACTGTAGATGAGCTGAGGAACTCAAATTCGCGATGAGGATTACTGGTAGTAATCCTCATCGCGAATTGGAGTGTACAGGGCATACACACAAGCATACATGGCATCACAGCGGTGAAAGCGCATATTGTGCGCGAGCGTGTCCTTTTATTGTTAGAATAACCTACTAGTCGTCGGAGCAGACAGAAGAAACACACAGGTTATAGGAGTAGACCATGAATTGGAAGGGCGCTGGACGTCAACCCAGTGAGATAGGCCAGTGCTGCCAGAGAGGGTGGTGTCAATACAAAAGGCGACTCGGGAACTCGACCGGCGTGACGAGAAAACTCTCGGAAAAAGCGGCGGAAGAGCGCCCGGGTCACCGAACCGACGTCCGTGTTCATGCAATGTCGCCTTGAGGCTCATTTTAGGTAAGTTAGGAGTGTAATATCTGTAACTTCTCTAGGCTACAGGCTCGTACCCAGGCTATTGTAGCATGCCAGCTTGCGTGATGCGGACGTGACGTGCTGCATAAATGTAAATGCGCAGTACTCGCGCAGTCTTGTCTTAGACCACAGCTCAGCATGTTCGTTTCTTTTTGAATCAGTTTTTACCCCGGAGTTCTGGCCATCGACTCAGACCGGACGCGGCTAGCATATTTTTGCGCAGCACGTCCGTTGCAGTACCAACCATTCGCCCAGGCCTACAGGCAAAAGTGTGAGTGAGGTGATCAAGGAGGAGGACCGATGCCCGGTCCTGGCCCGGTCCGCACATCAGATCACTTTTCCTCTTGCGCACGTGCCACGTCCAGCTTAACTTGAACGAATGGCGATTCTCTTTAAGCAAAGAGACACTTTTCATTCGAGTTACATGTGTGATAAAGCTCTCGTGAACACGTCGCATTCTTCTACCAGTCAACCGCGCTCAGCCCTCGACGAAGTGCAATTTTCCGGTGTCGAATCTACAGTTTCGGGAACAGTCAGAGAGGCTGTTCCTCAACGGTATCATGACGTCAGCTTAATTTTATTGACGATTGACTGGCAGTGCTAAAATGAGGGCTGCAGTATTACGGTACGGTAAACCTGCCACAGTCATTTTTTTCGAATAGGCGATACTAGGCTGTGACAAACTTGGGTTTCAATAGGTGTCGGTCTGCAACGTTCAAGTTGTGGATTGGTACCAGGCCTCATTAAACCTCGCTCAGTTGAACTCATGTATATCGGGTAATTGGCTCGGGTTTCATGGACTCTAGCCTGTGACTATGTAGATGGCTCCACCCCAAATGACACACAACCCCAACTAGCTAGCTCAATTTCCAGGACGCAGCAAATAGGTTAACAAATCATTCATTTGCCACAAACTCAATCATCTTCTTCAATACGCTCTGCGCCACTTCGCTCAATATTTTGCATCACCCGAGCTGCGCTTTTAACTCCAGGTAGCATGTGGGTGTAACTTGTACGTTCCGAGTGTCGTTAATCTTCCGACGGCCTCGCAATTCGGGGCAGTGCTCTTACTTACACGACACTGGAGACGCTGCGGAGAAGTACGCTCCCCACTGGCAACGGGCCGTTCATTTCGCTGCGCAGTTTCGCAATCCCTTTTGGCTTCGTCGTCGTTCCCATCGGTGTAACGGTCACATATTATCCGTCTACTCGCGCAACTCGGGCTCCCTGCGCGTATAAAATGAAGGCCTGCTCCCCTTCTTTGGAGCAGCAACCATTCGACGCAATCTCCTCTACTTTACCATGCACGCCATCTCCACTGTTGCCTTTGTTTCCGTTCTTGCCTTGGTACCGTCGCTTGCCGTCGCCATTCCAGCAACCAATCCGACTCAGCAAACGCAGTGTACCCGTATGTCATCATCATCATCTCCATTCCACTCTTGGTCGTCTGATAAGGCTGTTCAATGCACACTGGCAGAAACGTATACCGTTCCGTAAGTGTTGGAATATCCGAGTCGTGTCTCTCCGTGGTGCCTCCCGATGCGGCGATGCACATGTGCTGACCGTCTTGCTCACCACCAGACAAGCTGAACCTTGCGATACCCTCGTCGCGAAGCTCGGATTGAGTCAGGCTGATATCCTGTCGCTGAATTCTGGGATAAGCTGTATGTGTCCCTGATACAATTCGACCGAGCAGAGCTCTCGCTGAGATACTCATCGCCACCACAGGCGACGGCCCCATCCCTGCCGGCAAGGTATTGTGCATTAAGCAGCCGAAGCAAGAGTCGTTGTTGGCGCAAAAGCCAGCGCCTGCCTGCAAGACCCAGGCAACTGCCACGGACACGTCGTGCAACGGGCTGGCGACCAAGTTTGGTCTGACTCCGCAGAAATTCGTCGAGTACAACGACAACGTGAACAGTGACTGCACGAACCTCGTTCCAGGACAGGCCGTACGTGTATTCCTTCTCGCTGTAGGGGGTTCGACATAGCGCTAACTAATTCGGGATCAGTACTGCGTGGCCTTGGATTGATACCCGGGAATCAGCTGCAGCACAGATATAGTCCGTCAACAGTGACGATATCTTCAGTTGTGCGCATTTCTGTGTGGAGGGGGCGAAGATTGATTGATCGCAGTCTTCTCGTGTTCCTACTGCAGACTAATATGGACTGGATATTGTAATCTTGTGCATTTTCCCGACTAGTAGTACTAATTGAACGGACTCGGACAACTTTGGAGTTGTTATTATGTCTTGTCTTCTTGTCTTATGCATGTCATGGTCGGACATAAGTTACCTCGAGCTCATCAAGTGGTCTCATGACCCTCTTGCCAGGCTGTTATCACGTCTCGCCCCACTCGGTTCCTTCAACAGAATCGCTGACTTCACCTTCACTGAGCGGCAGCGGCAGCGGCGACTAGCACATTCTTTTTGAATTTATTTTCGTGCACCCGAGAATACACTCTACGTAGCACGTTAACCTATACCTCTAACAAATGTCACTTGCACATGGGGTTTAGTTCTCTACAAAAGCAAGACCATTATTAGTACGCCCTATTTACGGCCGTCTCTTGTGGATCGGAACGATCTGCGTAGTCCAATACCTTCCAATCTGACTATGGCCTATAGGAGCTGGGGGACTCCAATTTGCGATGAGGTCTACTGTATCGGGCGTACACACAAATAGATGCGCACATATCGTAACGCTGGTGTCCCTTCTCAAATTCTCCGTGATGGTAAAGATGACCGACGAAGCCAAGGACATCATAAATTCGAAAATAGCACATTGTGCGCAAGCGTGTCTATTTAATGTTAGAAGATATAGAACCTAGACACAGTAAACTTGCCGTCTTTGAGAGTCACTGCCCTGCTCTAGGGCCCTGCTCTCCGTTTGAGGTTCGGGGTGGCGTCAGTAGAGAAGGGGACAGGCGCATGGTACAGAGAACCAAACGTTGTCAGAGCTGTTGTGCAAACTGATAGGTAGTAATGAGAAAACAGTTCGGTTGACGGACTGCACAGATACTGGGCGGAAGCACGAAGTGCTTCTCTACCGGGGATGAGGGATTTACATTTCCGAGGCGAGGTCGCGACGCTCAACCTGTAAGGAATCAATGACGCGGCGTGCGAGCCTCGGAACTCCCAGATCAGGCATGATGGCGTTGCAGGCTTACAGTACCCTACGGGTCAAAAATAGTGCTGAGCTTTGCATAAGTGCGACACTTCTAGGATGAAACGTATTATGACCCACCACACGCTGTTGCGGGAGTTACCAACGCTTCTGTTTATGCGCGCCTTTGCTCTTGTCGCCCCGGGGCTGGGCTGTCGGAGTCTACACGCGTGTGGCAGGTTTCCTCCTTCCTGGCGCATACAGGTCTTACGTCGAAGACGCACGCCTCTGGTTGTTATCCTAGTTACCACCATCGCTCCGGCGTTGCCACGGGTCGACTTGGTCCTGTATGTTTATGTTTTTGCACTTGTCAGGGCCTTCATTTCTTTTGGACTCGGCGTCGCCTGCCTCTGAGTTACCCGGAGTAGAGTAGGCTGGTGCCGCTCGTGCCAGGCTGAGCGAAAAGGTAGCATATGCTCAGACCAGCAAGTGCCGGTCATCGACTGTGATCCCCTTCGGCACTCTCGAAGTAGGTTGGAAGCTTTTTAGAGGCGTTTTTCGATCGGGGGAGACCGTAGTAAGGAATATTTGACTAATAGTGTTCTGGTTCCTTGAACCGCTTGGTGGACGGGTGCCAGTGGCAGCACGAAGAGGATTCCAGCCCGGAACCCGGAACGGACAACCCGAAGCCAGACCAATCAATTAGATAATCGATTGAATTGCTACGCGCTACTCGCCAGCCATCCCCGTTACCTGAACGATGCTGCTCCATATTCCACGACGCATAAATATTAACGTGCAGTACTGGCGCAGTCTGGTCTTACACCACAGTGCAGCACGTTAGTTACAGTACCGACCATTCGCACAAGGCTAGAGGCACAGTTAGGTGATGCCTGGTCCCTTGCCTGGTCCGCTTGCTGGCGCCGGTCCGCGCATCAAATCACTTTCCCTCCTGCGGACGTGCCGCGTCCAGCTTAGCGGATGGCGATTCTCTTGGATGCTCGCTTGGACGAGTAAAAAAAAAACACTTTTCGTTCAAGCAACATGCGATGCGATGTCACGATAGCTCATCCGAGTCGGGTGAACGTTGCGCGCTTCCACCAGTCAAACGTGCCCCCGACGAAGCGCAGTTCTACGGTGCCGAATCCACAGTTCTCGTAGTCGGGTACAAGGTCGGGGGAATCGACGGGGACGCTGCTCCTCAACGGTGCTATGATGTCAGCTATTAATTTTATTGACGATCGGTAGCGCTAAAACGAGGGCCGCGGCGTTAGGGTAAAGCTGCGGCAGTCTTTTTCTGTGAATAGGCGATACGACAACACGAGTTTCATTACGCTAGGTGTCAACTTGAACGGGTCTGCAACGCCAATGCATTAGTACCAGGCCTCATTAATCCTCGCCTGATTGAACTTATGTACATCGAGTGACTGCCAGTGGCTTCAAGTTGGAATTCTTTGACTCGGACTCCGTGAAGGTAGCCTAAGGACACACACCCCGGACAGGCCAACTCGATTTCCAGAATGCAGCAAATGCCACATTCCTCGTTTTCCACAACCGTGGATAGGCTCCGGCGCTACTTCGCTCAATATTTCGCATCACTGGCACCCGTGCTGCACTAATTTTTCTGATGAGACGTGAGGGTAACTATATGTACGTTTTGGGTGTCGTTGATCTTCCGATGACTCGCAACTCAGGGCAATGCTCTTAGTTACACGAACTGGAGACGCTGCGGAGACGTATGCCCCCGACTGGCAACGGGCCTCTCATTTTGCTGCGCAGCTTCTTATACGATCTCTTTTTTGGCTTCATCATCATTTTAGTATCGGCATAGTGTCACATGTCCAGGTGAGCGTGTTGCAAAGGGAATGAACCAAGGAATGAACATACATCCGCGCCGATCCCACACGGGTGCTTGGGGTAGATCCATCCATCCGTCTATTCGCACAACTCGGGCTCTCGCGGGTATAAAATGAAGGGCCGCTCACCTTCTTCAGAGGAACAACCATTCAACGCAGTCTTTACTTTACCATGCACGCCATCTCCACTGCTGCCTTTTTGCCTTGCTATCGTCGCTGGCAACCGCCGATCCAGCAACAGGTCCGAAACCATTTTGTATCAGTATGTCATCATCTTCATCGCTATTCCACCTGGTCGTCTGATAAGGCCGTTCCATGTACAGAAACGTATAGCGTCCCGTGAGTCTTGCAATATCGTATCTCTCCGTGGTGCCTCCAGATGCTCGTGTGCTGACTGTCTTACTCGCCAGAAACGCTGCACCTTGCGATACTCTCGGCGCGGAGCTGGGCCTGAGCAAGGCTGATATCATGTCGCTGAATTCCGGGATAGGCTGTAGGTGTCCTTGATACAATCGGATCGAGCAGAGCTCTAGCTGAGACACGAACCGCCACCACAGGTGACGGCCCCGTCCCCGCCGGCAAAGTATTATGCATTAAGAAGCTGAAGACAGGGTCGACTAGGATGTGGGCGCACAAGCGCAAAAACCCGGCGCCTGCCTGCAAGACGTACGCGACCGCCACGGACACGACGTGCGACGCGCTGGCGTCCAAGTTTGGTCTAGCTCCGAAGAAATTCGCTGAGTACAACGATAACGTGAACGGTGACTGCACCAACCTCGTTCCAGGACAGGTCGTACGTGTATTCCCTCCCGTTCTAGGGAGTGTGACATAGCACTAACTGATTCGGGATTAGTACTGCGTGGCCCTCGATTGATACCCAGGAAACAAAGATCCAGTTTGACGAGATGTTCGGTCGTGGGCATTGAATTATACGCCTTCTGTGTGGCGGGCGGAATTATATTGGTCGCAGCATTTTCTCGTCTCTCGTGTTCCAACTACAGACTGTCTTTATTACTATATCTCCCCAACTACCAATCCAATTGACGACCTCAACTTCCTCAAGTCGTGTCTTATGCATGTCCGAGTCATGGCCGAACAACTTAGTTACCACCTCCAGCTTATCCAGTACTCTTATGACCCTCTAGGGCCTCCCGACTCAACTTCTTCAACAGAGTAGCTGACTCGAACTTCACTGAGGAGCGGCCGCGGCGGCAAATACGTAGTTAAAGCCGGTCTCCATACTCTTTCAATTCGATTGTAGAGGACCTAAGGTGAGGAGGAGCTCAGATTCGCAATGAGGCTTACTGTATCGGGCGTCCACACAAATACATATCGTCAAGCATACCGTAGCGCTGAAGTCCCTTCTCAAGTTCGCCGTGACGGTGACGATGACTGACGAAGCAGCGCTTCATAAATTCGAAAGTAGCACATCATGCGCACGCGTCCTTTTAATGTCGTCGCCCGTCCACATTCTAAAGCCCCGACGACTCGGACTCGCCAACGTGCACTATTGTCGACGATACCGCGACCTGCGGGGGCTCTGATTGGTCTCGTGGTGACAACTTGATGAGGGCGGGGGACACGTACCACTAGTATGTTGCAGCCCCTAGTGCGAGTGGGGATGGGCCGGCAGCGTGGAAAGATTCCATCAATCTAGCTCTGTGATTTGAGAAGTCGGGATTCCGGTTTGCTCGAACCATGTCTTGTTGCCTTTCTTTTTTCAGCACACGGCTGGTGAGTACCAGGGTAGTGGAGGGCGACAAAAAGCGGCAGTTGAGGCCGTCTTGGGCTCACCTAGCGGGACGACAAAATGCACACGGTTGCCGCGCAGCTCGTGGATCTGTTGCAGCGTCGGGTCGAGATGGTCATAGCTGCGATATCTTATGTTTATTTATTTCGGCTGGGAACCAGAAAGGGAGATAGGGGTGCAGTTGCCCCCGGAGTAGACAAAATAAGCAGAGTGGACCACGAATTGGAGGTCGGGCAGCCAGCGAGGGTGCCTGGAGGAGGCAGATGGCGCTGTCGAAGAAGATGGGGTCGAACAAAACGCGAGGTGGTTCGTCGGCGGCAGTGGTACATAGGACAATTCGGAAACTCGACAGGAAAACTCTTGGAAAAGGTGAACCTGTCTGGGGCGGAGCGGGGAACGAACGGAGCAAAGACATCATACAATACAAGTTCAAAAAGGTTTAACTCAATTTTATAAATATTATTAAAAAAATGTTAGCAGGATTTTATAGTAAAGATTTAATATAGAATTAGCTTGTTTTGGTCCATTTGGAACAGTTAAGAATACTGGCGCAAGGTGGCACGTGCTCATTCCTCTCTTCCGTGCCGCCAAAGAATCGTTAACTCTTTTGTTTTACCTGCCCGCCGCACCCAGGAATCCAGTATTCGATCTCCAAGGGACCGATGGTGAGGCCTATGAGGCCTCGATGAGGTGCTTGTCCCTCGCCTGCCGCGCTCCGGGACCCATCCACCCGTCGCGAACCTCTGAATCGCCTTGGATAGGGAAATGTTTTCGATCGAGAAGCACTTGGTACTTCCACCCAGTCTCTACGCCCATCGCATACCTACCTAATCGCTCGCTACTTTGTAACTTACCCTTTTCCTCACTATCCCTTAGTACGCCCGCTGGTCAATAGAACGATGGTTTATTTTCTCTCTCTCCTTTCTTTCGCGCCGTGCCTTCCCCCTCTTCGCTGGTCTTCCCCGCCTGGCGCTTCAGCGTCACGCCTTCCCGATAAACTGAATGTGCGACCCGCAAAGAGGGCTAAATCTCACGGAAGAGCGCAGCCGAACCGACGCACCGGGTGTCCAAGTCGACACTCGCCTTAAGACTCTTTTCAGGTAGAAGTGTATCACCATACGCTCAGGTCGGACCCTACTGTAGCATGCCAGCTCGCGTGATGCGGACGTGACGTGCCACATGAATATAAACGCGCAGTATTCGCGCAGTCATGTCTTGCACCACAGTGCAACACGTTCGCTACAGTACCGAACGCTCGCACAAGGTTACAGGCACAGTCCTCAGTCGTTCTTAGGTGATGCCTCGTCCGCGCATCAGATAACTTTTTCTCCCGCACACGTGCCACGTCCAGCTTAACGAATAGCGAATCTTTTGGATGAGCAAAGACTCATTCGAGCTACATGCAATGCGATGTAGCCCTCATCAGGTGAACACGATTGCGTTCTTCCACCAGACAAACGCCCGTGGCCCTCAGCGAAGTACAGTTCTTCGGGACCGATTCTACAGTTCACGTGACTTAGTCGGTGTTTTCGATTGCCATGGTATTTTTTTGATTGATTTTGACGATTTGAGACGCTAAAATGAGGGCCGCACATTAAGGTATACCTGCGGCAGAGTTTTTTTTCTTTGAATCGGCGATACGACGAACATGAGTTTCGATACGCTCGGGCTCCCACCAGGTGCCAACGGGTCGGTGTGCAACGCTAATAGATTAGTACCAGGTCGTTGATCCCTAGCCTGGTTGAACTCATGTACGTCAAGTGACTGGCTTAGGGTTCTTGGATTCTATCTAGGTGGCTCTACTCCAAGGATGCCCACGGACAGGCTAACACGGTTTCCAGAGTGCAGCAAATCCCTTATTTCATACAAACTCAAACCGTGGACACGCGACGGCTCTGCGCCACTTCGCTCAATATTTCGCCTCACCTGGCTGCGCTTTCAGCCGAAAATACCAACTTTTCCGATGAAACGTAGTAGTACGTGATATGTATGTTCCGAGTGTCGTTGATCTTCTGACGGCTCGCAATTCTGGGCGATGCTCTTGGTTACACGAACTGGAGACGCTGCGGAGATGTATGGCCCCCACTGGCAACGGGCCTCTCTCATTTCGCTGCGCAGTTTCTTATGCAATCTCTTCTTGACTTCTTCGCCATTCCCACCAGTGCAATGGTCACACGTCTAGGTGAGCGCGTCGCAAAGGGAATAAACACACATCCGCGCCGATCCCACACGCGTGCTGGAGGTAGATTCATCAATCTGTCCATGCGTGCAAGTCGGGCTCCTTGCGGGTATAAAATGAGGGGGTGCTCCCCTTGTTCAGACCAACAACCATTCGACACATTCCTTACTTTACCATGCACGCCATTTCCACTGCTGCCTTTGTTTCCGTTCTTGCCTTGGTATCGACCCTGGCCCAAGCTATGCCACAGGCTATACAAAAAGATGCTCCGACTCCGCAACCATCGCCAGCCCCCTCGTCTTCTGATGAGGCTGTTTCATGCACAAACACGTATACCGTCCCGTGAGTATATCGTATCTGTCCGTGGCGCCTCCCGATGCACACATGCTGACTGCCTTGCCCACCACCAGGCAAGCTGAACCATGCGATACCCTCGTCGCGAAGCTCGGCCTGAGCCAGGCTGATATCCTGTCGCTGAATTCCGGCTTAAGCTGTAGGTGTCCTTGATGCAATCCGACCGAGCAGGACTCTGGCTGATACACGAATCGCCACTACAGGTGACGGCACGATCCCCGCTGGGAAAGTATTGTGCATCAAGCAGCCAAAGACCGATTTGGCGCCGGCCTGCAAGACCAAGGCGACCGCCACGGGCAAGACGTGCGACGACCTGGCGTCCAAGTTTGGTCTTACTCCGAAGAAATTCGCCGAGTACAACGACGACGTGAACAGCGACTGCACGAACCTCGTTCCAGGACAGTCCGTACGTGTATTCCCTCCTGTTCTAGAGGGTGTGACTTGGTACTAACTGAATCGCGATCAGTACTGTGTAGCCCTCGATTGATACCCAAGAGCCACAGATCCAGTCTGTCAATGGTGACGGGATCTTCAGCCGTGTGCGTTGGTTCATACGATGGTACCTCTTCTGTGTGGAGGGTGGAGTTAAATTGATCGGAGAGTTTTCTGGTTTCTCGTGTTCCAACTACAGACTGTCTTTATCGTTGTGTCTCTCCCTAACTACTAATCCAATAGTAGACGACTTTGAGTCGTAATGATACCGTGTCCTATGCATGCCCGAGTGGCCGAACATAAGTTTCCAGTGCCACCAGGACCCAGGTCACCAAATGCTCTCATGACCCTCTTGTCATCAGGTCTTGCCCCACTCAATCCCTTCAACAGAGTAGCTGATTTGAACCTCGCCGAGGAACGGCGGTAGCTAGTACTATTACATCCGTTTTAAATGCATTTTTGTACGCCCGAGAGTACTGCACTGGTAAAGCCCTATGTAGCTCGTTAGCCTATACTTCTAACAATAACTGTTTTGCAATGTACATGAGGACCATGACGAGGTTTAGTCCTCCGTGCATCGGCCCGGGTCCACTTTCCCTCTTCCCAAGCTTCGGCGTTGCGATTTACTTGAACGAGCAAAGAAACGATTTCGTTCGAACTACGTGCAATGCGATGCTTGATACGATGTACTTCAGGTGACCATTGCGTGCTTCCACTGGCACTAGTCAAACCGGCGTGGCCCTCGGCGAAGCAAAGTTCTACGGTTCCGAATCTATAGTTCTCGTAATTTATTCAAGTTCGGGCACGCTGATCCTCGACGTATCGCCGTATCGGCTTGAATTATATTTATTTGTTGACGATTTGTGACGCTAAAATGAGGGCCACAAGGCCCGTAGCATTAGGGTAAACTGCGGCAGAGTCTTTTCTTTGAATAGGCGATACGGCAACATGAGTTTCGATACGCTAGCCTGAGGTGACCGCCAGCCATTCAGTTGCCCTGGGCCAATGTTTTCGACCTTTGTGTTCATGTATAATCGCTCCAGCTCATGGTCACGGGTGTATAGTATCTCCTCTTCAGGACTTGAATTCTTCGTCATCTTGAGCTAATGTCCGTGCCTCGTCTCTGTCCGCATAATCAGCGCTCGGGGTCACCGGTCACCTGCGCGCACAATACGTTGCTTGACCTCAGGCTTACACTTAGTGCGGTTTAATTGACCACAAGTTGCTGACATTGGTCGAGGTGTGTCGAGATTGTAATGACTCATTTGGCCAGGATCCGGAATGCTCAGTCAGAATCAGCGGCTCGGTCCCGAGGCTGATAAACGTCAGAGGAGTCAGAGTCACAGCACTCTCGCGTCCCTTTGTGGGTTTTGGGAAGGCACACCGTGACATATAAGAAGGTCCCGACTCAGGTCCCCACATCTCATTCCTCATGCAGTCCTTTATCGGTCACGAAGAGGTGCTCCCTGTTACGAATCACCGCGAGTAAATTGCAACATATGCTCGTCGTCTCCTATTTCACTTACCCTCTCTGTAGTGTGTACTCGACGATTGACCCGAAAGAGGCCTTCGCAAACCAAACATACCGTGGCAAGGTTGTACTCATCACAGGCGCATCTCGTGGTATCGGACAGGAAACCGCCATCACCTACGCAATGGCCGGTGCAAACGTGACCATTGTAGGGCGTTCGCAAGAGACTCTTGATAAAACAGCTGCTGTGATCCATGCCAGAGTCTCGGGCGCTCAGATACTTGGTATTCCCATCGATGTGCGAGACCCCAAGGCCACAGAGGCGGCTGTAGAAGCCACACTCGAGCGGTTCGGTCGGCTTGATGTCGTCATTGCCAATGCAGGTACTTTGAGTGACTTCAACAAAAGTGCGTAGGTTAGTAAAGAGGAACACGTGTCTCAATTCTAACTTTGCGACTGTAGAGTTGGGTGACAAGGACCCTGATCGGTGGTGGAACACATTTGAGGTCAATGTACGGGGCGTTTACAATATCGTTCGGTTTGTTTTTGCCGTCCTCTCTCTCCCGAGATGGGGTCCTAAAGCGGTATAGAGCCTCACTATCGGCGCTCGAGAAGACCAGCGGGCGAATTGTGGTCGTTTCCTCTGGTGCTGCGCAGCTCCGCCTTCCGCTTGCGAGTGACTATGCTACTTCGAAACATGCCCTCAATCGCCTGGTTGAATTCATCGCCCTTGGTGCGTAGACTTGCTTAACCGTTTTCAAATGTCTTAGCCTCTACTCTTTGGAAGAATATCCCAAATTGACTGTCTTCTCGTTGCACCCGGGAGGCATCAAGACACAGATGACTGAAGAAGCGGGCGTTCCGTTCCCTGATGACTTTCCATTTGACACTCCGCAACTTCCAGCCGCAACGATGCTTTACCTTACTTCTGGTCGCGTCGACTGGTTGAACGGAAAGTCAGTGGTATATGTACCTGGTGTTGCTGCAGTTCACGATCTGACGGTCTTGATGTGGCAGATATTTGGCGGCCAACTGGGATATTTCAGAAATTGAGAGGGACTGGAAAGAGAAGATACAAGCAGGAGGACCAGGGGGTGTTCTTGTTAACAAGTTGGCCATTCCGAAGTAGTGTGCTGCCTCCCTGCTTGTAGGCACTGGGACAATGTGTGTTGCGCATTACAAGACATTGCGAGATGCTCTCAAGGGTGTGCATGATATCGTTAAGCGGTGGCCGGTGCCGGTGGTCAGACGAAAGTTGATATTTATTTCCGCCTTTATCATGTCATTGTACGGCGCACTAGCCCCTCAAACCCTGTAGCCCAGCTGCAGCCCCTCCTCCGAAGTCGGTCTCTGAACCGGATTAGGGACTGGCAGATTCGCCATGCAGGGATCGCAGGCTGGCCTCTCGGCATCTTGAAACAGCTGCAAGGGCGGAAACGGTAACTGTAGCCTGAGTGGGTCCTGTGAGGCGGCGATAGTATGGTGGTGTAAACGGGTTGGTCTGCAACGCTGTGGATCCCTGCCCGCGCTCGATTGAACTCACATACACCAAGTGACTGACTTGGGCTCCATGATGTTGTAGGTGTACCGGGCCTGGCCCCAAGGACGTACAGGTCAACTCGATTTCCAGATGCAGCAAATCATTCATTTGCCACAAACCCAACCGTGGACACGCCCTGCACGCGGTATAGATCCAAACAAACAAATAGCCTTGCTCACTGGCATCCAGAGGACTAAACGCCATACACCACAGTTCAAGCATTTGTAAAATTGGAACCTGTCGAAAGATGTCAAAAGCGGGCAGAGACCGGTCTCCGACCGCTTTTGACAGCTTTTGACAGGTCCCAATTTTACAGATGCGCTAACTAATTCGGGATCAGTACTGGGTTGATAGTACCTGGGAAACAGCTGCAGCACAGATATAGTCTGTCAGCGCTCATTCTTCTCTTCCGTCACGGTGCGGCCAAAGAATGCCGTGACCGCAACTTGTTTTTCCCTCCCGCCGCATCCAGAAATCCAATTTTCAATAATTTTCAATCTCCAAGGGACCGATGATGAGGCCTATGAGGCCTCGATGAGGTGCTTGTCCCTCGCGCTCCGGGAGGGTCCCATCCACCCGTCGCGACCTCGCCCCAGACACGGAAATGTTTTCGATCGAGAAGCACTTCGTGCTTCCGCTCAGTCCCTACTCGCCCATCGCATACCTACCTAATCGCTCGCTACTTTGTAACTTACTCATTTCCTCACTCCCATAGTACGCCCGCTGGTCAATAGAACAAAGGTTTATTTTCTCTCTCTCCGTGCTTTCGCGCCGTGCCTTCCCCCTCTTCGTTGGTCTTCCCCGCCTGGCGCTTCAGCGTCACGCCTTCCCGATAAACTGAATGTGCGACCCGCAAAGAGGGCTAAATCTCGCGGAAGAGCGCAGTCGAACCGACGCATCGGGTGTCCAGGCCGTGTCGCCTTGAGACTCTTTTTAGGTAGGAGTGTAGTGTCTGTCACTTTTGTGAGATATCACCCATACGCTCAGGTCCAAGCTCAGGTCGGACCCTACTGTAGCATGCCAGCTCGCGTGATGCGGACGTGACGTGCCACATGAATATAAACGCGCAGTACTCGCGCAGGCACGTTCGTTACCGTATTTCGCTACAGTCCCGGCCATTCGCACAAGGCTACAGGCACAGTCTTCAAAGTACGCAGTTCTTAGGTGATGCCTGGTCCGCGCATCAGATCACTTTCCCTTCTACACACGTGCCACCTTCACCCATCGTAGCGAATAGCGGCGTTGCGATTCTCTTGGACGAGACAAAGAAACACTTTTCGTCAAATCTTTCGTTCAAGCTACGTGCGATACGATGTACCTCTCATCAGATGAACTTTGCGTTCTTCCACCAGTCAAACCCGCGTGGCCCTCGGCGAACCGCAGTTCTACGGTGCCGAATCTACAGTTCTCGTAACTTATTCGGGCACGCTGATCCTCAAGATTGCTATGGTATCAGCAAGGGTATCAGCTTGATTTTTTTTTGATGATTTGTGACGATAAAATGAGGGCCGCAGCATTGGGGTAAGCCTGCGACAAGTCTTTTTCTGTGAATAGGCGATACGACAAACATGAGTTTCAATATGCTAGGTGTCAACGGGTCAGTCTGCAATGCTGTGGATCCTCGCTCGGTTGAACTCATGCACATCAAGTGACCGGCTTGGGATTCTTGGACTCCATCTCGGTGGCTCCATCCCAAGGACGCACACCCCGGACAGGCCAACTCGATTACCAGGGCCAAAATGCACTAAATACCTTAACGAGCCCTTCATTTGCCACAGACCGACGCCTTGCGCTACTTCGCTCAATATTTCACATCACTGGCACCCGGGCTGCGCTTTCAACTACAGCTACCAAATTTTCCGATGAAATGTAATACGTGCGTCTAATTATATGTACGTTCTGAGTGTCGTTGATCTTCCGACGAGTCGGGACTCACGGAAGTGCTCCCAGTTACGCGACACTGGAGACGCTGCGGAGATGTATGCTCCCCACTGGCAACGGGCCTCTCATTTCGCTCCGCAGTTTCTTATGCAATCTCTTTTTGACTTCGTCGCCATTCCCATCAGTACAACGGTCACATGTCCAGGTGAGCGTGTCGCAACGGGAATAAGCATACATCCCCGCCGATCCCACACGCATGCTTGAGATAGATTCATCAATCTGTCTATGCGCGCAAGTCGGGCTCCTTGCGGGTATAAAAGGAGGCGCTGCTCCCCTTATTCAGACTAACAACCATTCGACACATTCCTTACTTTACCATGCACGCCATCTCCACTGCTGCCTTTGTTTCTGTTCTTGCCTTGGTGTCGACTCTGGCCCAAGCTATGCCACAGGCTATACAAAAAAATGCTCCGACTCTGCAACCATCGCCAGCCCCCTCGTCTTCTGATAAGGCTGTTCCGTGCACAAATACGTATACCGTCCCGTAAGTCTTGCAATATTGTATTCATCCGTGGCACCTCCCAATGGACATATGCTGACTGTCTTGCTCACCACCAGGCAAGCTGAACCATGCGATACCCTCGTCGCGAAGCTCGGCCTGAGCCAGGCCGATATCCTGTCGCTCAATTCCGGCTTAAGCTGTAAGTGTCCTTGATGCAATCCGACTGAGCAGAACTCTGGCTGATACACGAATTGCCACCACAGGCTGACGGCACGATCCCCGCTGGGAAAGTATTGTGCATCAAGAAGCCAAAGTACCGATTTGGCGCCGGCCTGCAAGACCAAGGCGACCGCCACGGGCAAGACGTGCGACGACCTGGCGTCCAAGTTTGGACTTACTCCGAAGAAATTCGCCGAGTACAACGACGACGTGAACAGCGACTGCACGAACCTCGTTCCAGGACAGTCCGTACGTGTATTCCCTCCTGTTCTAGAGGGTGTGACTTGGCACTAACTGAATCGCGATCAGTACTGCGTGGCTCTCGATTGATACCCAGGAAACACAGATCCAGTCTGTCAATATTGTCAATGGTGACGAGATCTTCAGTCGTGTGCGTTGAGTCATACGATGGTACCTCTTCTGTGTAGGAGGGTAGGAGTTAAATTGATCGGCAGAGTTGCCTCTTTTCTCGTGTTCCAACTACAGACTGTCTTTATTGTTGTGTCTCTCCTTAACTACTAATCCGATAGTAGACGACTTTGAGTCGTAATTATACCGTGTCTTATGCATGCCTGTGTCATGGCCGAATATAGTTCTAGTGCCACTAGGTCATCAAATGCTCTCATGACCCTCTTATCATCAGGTCTCGCCCCACTCAATTCCTTCAATAGAGTAGCCGATTCGAGGAGCGGCGGTAGTTAGTACTACTACGTCCTTTTAAAGACATTTGTGTGCACCCGAGAGTACACTGGCAAATACTATGCTGGGCGTACATCTTTGCGAGACGCTACTTGGCTCTCGTTTGGATCAAGTCCCGTGTGCGCTTGGGGAATGATGGCAGGGAAAGGGAAGAACGGCGCGCAACACGGGAAGCTGTAGATTAGGACAGTGCGACTGTTCATTCGACATGCGTAAACTAGGAATATATGAATACGGGAAGAACACAAAGCTCCCTGGGAAATTAGGTGATAGAAAGTGTACCAATGAAGTGGGGGTAGGTGCATAGAGAACGGGCGAAAGCGCGAAGCGCTTCACGATCGAAAACAATGATCTCCGTTGGCCGAGGCGAGGTCGCCACGGGTGGGTGGGACCCCCCGGAGCGAACCGATGAACGCCACACGGCTCGAGCGGAACTCATCGTCGATCCCCTTCAGAATATAGTGCGTGGCGGGCGGACGAAATAAAAGAATTCCGGTTTTTCAGAAATAGGCGGAGAGTCGGAGGTGGCGGCTCGAAAGAGGAGGCTGAGCACGTGCCACTCTATCCGCTCGCGCAAAGACTGGGGTTTGCGTTTCCGAGGCGAGGTCGCGAAGGGCGGGTGGGCCCGGAGCGAGCTGATGAAGGTTGGAAAACGTGGAGCCTGATCGACCTCATCACCGATCTCTTGGAAGCGGGCGAAATAAAAATGTTTTGGCTTGAATTAGTCGAGGAATGAGCACGTGCCGCCTCTGGTGGGTTCACACCGCCATACTATTTTCTCAACCAGTTCAAAGAGCCGCATAGCTCTTTTGTTTCCTCCGCCCGCCGCATCAGGAATTCAATATTCAATATCAATCACCAAGGGATCGAGGTACTTTTCCCTCGCTCGCCGGCGCGCTCCTGGAGGTCCCACCCGTCGCGACTCGCCTTGGACAGAAAAACCTTTCGATCGAGATTCGAGAAGCACTTCGCGCTCCCGCCCAGTCTCTCTCGCGCATACCTATCTAATCACTCACTACCTTGTAATTCACCCTTTCCCTCACTGGCCGATAGAACAAAGGTTTGTGTTTTCTCTCTCTCCGTGCCTTCGCGCTGGGCTTTCCCCCTCTCCGCTGGTTTCTGCCGCACGGCGCTGCACGGAAACACCTTCCCAGAAAGGTGAATAGCGACCCGCAAAGAGAGCTAAATTTTCTGGAAGAGCGCCGCCGAGCGCGCATCGAAGCCATGTCGCCTTGACGCTCGTTCTAGGTAGGTGTTTGATATCTGTAACTTTGGTAGGATGCCACCCATACGCTCAGGTGGGACCTTACTGTAACATGCTAGCTCGCGTGATGCAGACGTGACGTACCGCATAATATAAACGCGCAGTCCTCCCACAGTCTTGTCTTCCGCCACTGCGCAGCACGTTCGTTACAGTACCGACCATTCGCACAATGCTACAGGCACAGTCTTCAAAATGCGCAGTCCTTAGGTGATCCCTAATCTGCGCATCGTATCACTTTCCCTTCTGCACACGTACCACCTTCGGTCCAACTTAGCGAATAGCGGCGTTACGATTCTCTTGGACGAGCAAAGAACCACTTTTCGTTCAAGCTACGTGCGATGCAACGTAGCTCTCATCAGGTGAACACGATTACGTTCTTCCACCAGTCAAACCCGCGTGGCCCTCGGCGAAGCACGGTTCTACGGTGCCGAGTCTACAGTTCTCGTAACTTATTCGAGGACGCTGATCCTCAAGATTGCCATGGTATCAGCTTGATTTTTTTTGACGATTTGAGATGCTAAAATGAGGGCCGCAGCATTAGGGTAAACCTGCAGCAGAGTCTGTTTCTTTGAATAGGTGATACAATAAACATGAGTTTCAATGTGCTAGGTGTCAACGAGTCGGTCTACAACCTGTGGACCTTCGCCCAATCGAACTCACGTACGCCAAGTGACCGGCTTGGGATTCTGGGACGACACCATGTCGGTGGTTCCACCTCAAGGACGCACACCCTGGACGGGCCAACTCGATTACCAGGATGCAGTAAATACCTTAATTTAGGAATGAGCCCTTCATTCGCCACAGACCCAACCGTGAACACGCCTTGTGCCACTTCGCTCAATATTGTCACTGGCACCCGGGCTGCGCTTTCGGCTACACCTCCCAACTTTTTTGATGAAAAGAAATACCTGACTCGGAGTCTAACTAAATGTACTCTCTGAGTGTCGTTGATCTTCTGACGACTCGCAACTCAGGGCATTACTCTTAGTTACACGAACTGGAGACGCTGCGGAGAAGTATGCCCCCCACTGGCAACGGGCCTCTCATTTCGCTCCGCAGTTTCTTATGCAATCTCTTTTCAACTTCGTCGCCATTCCCATCAGTGCAATGGTCACATGTCCAGGTGAGCGTGTCGCAACGGGAATAAGCACACATCCGCGCCGATCCCACGCGCATGCTTGAGGTAGATTCATCAATCTGTATATGCGTGCGAGTCGAGCTCCTTGCGGGTATAAAAGGAGGGCTACTCCCCTTGTTCAGACCAACAACCATTCGACACATTCCTTACTTTACCATGCACGCCATCTCCACTGCTGCCTTTGTTTTCGTTCTTGCCTTGGTGTCAACCCTGGCCCAAGCTATGCCACAGGCTATACAAAAACCTGCTCCGGCTCCGCAACCATCGCCATCGCCATCGCCATCGCCAGCCCCCTCGTCTCCTGATAAGGCTGTTTCATGCACAAACACGTATACCGTCCCGTGAGTCTTGCAATATTGTATCTGTCCGTGGCGCCTCCCGATGCACATATGCTGACTGTCTTTCTCACCACCAGGCAAGCTGAACCTTGCGATACCCTCGTCACGAAGCTCGGCCTGAGCCAGGCTGATATCCTGTCGCTGAATTCCGGCTTAAGCTGTAGGTGTCCTTGATGCAATCCGACCGAGCAGAGCTCTGGCTGATACACGAATCGCCACCACAGGTGACGGCACGATCCCCGCTGGGAAAGTATTGTGCATCAAGCAGCCAAAGACCGATTTGGCGCCGGCCTGCAAGACCAAGGCGACCGCCACAGGCAAGACGTGCGACGACCTGGCGTCCAAGTTTGGTCTTACTCCGAAGAAATTCGCCGAGTACAACGACGACGTGAACAGCGACTGCACCAATCTCGTTCCGGGACAGTCTGTACGTGTATTCCCTCCTGTTCCGGAGGGTGTGACTTGGCACTAACTGAATCGCGATAGTACTGTGTGGCCCTCGATTGATACCGAGGAACCACAGATCCAGTCCGTCAACGGTGACGAGATCTTCAGTCAGTGTGCGCTGGGTCATACGATGGTACCTCTTCTGTGTGGAGGGTGGAGTTAAATTGATCGGAGAGTTTTCTGGTTTCTCGTGTTCCAACTACAGACTGTCTTTATTGTTGTGTCTCTCCCTAACTATTAATCCAATAGTAGACGACTTTAAGTCGTAATGATACCCTTGATGATACCCGTGTCTTATGCATGTCCAAGTCATGGCGGAACCAAGGGCGGAACATAAGTTCAGTTACTGCCTCCAGGTCATCAAGTACTCTCATGACCCTCTTGTAGTACACTGGTAGTAGAACCATAAGTAGCCCGTCAGCCTACAAATAACTGTTTTGCAATGTGCATGAGGTTTAGTCCTCCCGACTCCTCCGGGAAAGCAGGCCCGGGATAGTGCACCCTATTTACAGTGACTCGGGTCGTCCCTTGTGCTATGCGCCGATTCTAGTCGACTCTCGGAGTTCAAAAAGATGATCTCTGTACTCTTTCAATCCGGATGTAGAGGTGAAGAACTCAATTCGCGGTGCCAGCTCATATACTGTACCGGCGTACACACAATTGAAGCACGTATCAAAGCGCTGAAGTCCCTTCTCAAGACGAGGACTGACGAAGTGCTTCATAAATCTGAAAGCAGCACACTTTGTGCAAGTGCGTCCTGAGAATGGATACTAGGATTGCCGCCTGTCTAGTAGTACGGCCACGGCACTGTAGCGGTCTCACCGACGTCGATGACGCTCATCCCGCCCTCCATCCACCAATTCCCACTAGCAAGGACAGTTACGTGTGGTGAGAGCCTCCAATGCGGTGGGGCACCGTTTTCTCCGACCGGGCACGGAGGATGAACCTGTGACGACCAAAAGGAAGTCACCCCCGTCGGCACGTCGTACCACTCAGGACCGAGGCGCCTGAGGAGTTACTAGTTACTAGTACGATCCGCGGGGTAGCCTGTGGAGCCCAGAGCGCGGACTCGGAGGTGTGCGTCAGTTTGTCCAGGTACTAACTGTTCATCGGCAGCATCCGTCTTCAGTCGTTTCTCGTCCGCGCATCAGATCACTTTTCCTCCTGCACACGGGTATAAAATGAAGGGCTGCTTCCCTCCTTCATAGCAACAACTATTCGACCCAATCTCTCCTTTACCATGCACCCCATCTCCACTGCTGCCTTTATATCCGTTCTTGCTTTGGCATCGACCCTGGCCCAAGCTATGCCAGAAGGGGCTGCGGAACCATCCCCATCACCAGTTCCATGTACAGACACGTATACCGTCCTGTAAGTCTTGCAATATCGTATCTATCCGTGGCGCCTCCCGATGCACATATGCTGACTGTCTTGCTCATCACCAGGCAAGCTGAAGCTTGCGATACCCTCGTCGCGAAGCTCGGCCTGAGCCAGGCTGATATCATGTCGCTGAATTCCGGCATAAGCTGTAGGTGTCCTTGATACAATCGGATCGAGCAGAGCTCTGGCTGAGACACGAATCGTCCGCCACCACAGGTGACGGCACGATCCCCGCTGGGAAAGTACTGTGCATTGAGGCGAAGCACGGGTCGGTCGGTGGAAGGCGTGGCCTGGGGTTGGGGGAACACAGACCCAGCCTAACAACAAGTCGACAGTGACGAGATTCTCGGTCCGAGTCGTGCACATTAATGGACCCTCTTCTGTGTGGAGGACGAAGTCAAATTGATCGCAAAGTTTCTCGTTTTCCCACTGCCAGTGCAGACTATGGACTGGATATTTTAATTGTATATCTCCCCAACTAGTACTAGTTGAGAAAGGAAAAACACTGTAAACGTCAGACGCTGTTAGATGGAGAGAACGAGACGTTCGGGGATCTGAATAACGCCCAAGGACGTCTCATTAGACCAGACATCCCGCAGAGCGTCGTCTTGGGCCACGTATGATCGAAGTTCTGAGAAGAAGTCGTCAGAGAAGTTTGATCCGTGGAGTGTCAAGGACATTGACGAGAAGAGACCGAAGTGCTGCACGGCGTCGGAGATTCAATATACTTAACTCAACCTATCACGCACGATTTAAACAACATCAAAGATACAGTAATGACTATTTGGCATCCAGAGAGAACTGAGTGAGGTGTATATGACGGGAGAGGCAAGTGAGTTGAGGTACGGGAGGGGAGAACCATACGAGTCACGAGCGAGGTAGATAGTAAGTTACACGATAGGTTGAGAGTGTCCGAGGCAACAGCGATCGACACGGCTAGACCGTCGACGAAAGCTATTAGCTGCACGGAACGGCGAACGGTACCTGAATGACAAGTCCACGCACCCAGGGGGCCCCTAGACGTCAAGGTCGTTGGTTACGAGTACGAAAGAACGAGGTCGGGGAGAGAAACGAACAAAAGCAAGCAGTTCACCGGTCCAAGCATCCGTCCGACACCAGCAACCAACCAATAGATTACGAGACATAGAGAATGAACATGGGGTCGAGGGCGACAAACAAAACGAGCAGGTTAGGCCAAGCGCTAGGCGTCGAGGCCGTCAGTCATCAGTATGAAAGAACGAGACGGAAGAAAGAACACGACTTGAACAGCAATCCAACTGTTCAAAACACGCTTTTTTGCACCAACGACCAGCAAGCACAGAACGGGGAGTCAAGAAAACGAGAACCAGTTCACAGACAGAGAAAGAGAGAGTGAGCCGGCATAGTGCCTGTGCCACTGGGAGGGAAAGAAGTCGCATAACAGACGCTTGTGGGACGGCTCGCCAAGGCCCAGGTGCAGACGTCGTTAGTTATGAGTGTGAAAGAACGAGACGGACGAGATGCCGTTCGACGATCAAAGAACCTGTCTGCGCCAATAGCCCAACCAATACACAACAGAACTTGCAACAGAACGCCAAGAAACGAGAACCAGTCACATGTCACAGAACGCCCAGACGACGTATCCAACGATATCCGCTCCTCCCATCAATGCGGACGTGGGCGTCATCAGGCTCGACGTCGAGAAGAAGTTCTTGCCGAACTTCAAGGGCGGCGTCATCGACATAGGTGCGTGCTGATCCGCCCGGCGTTGTCATGACCGGGTCTGACCCGACCCGCGCCAGCTGACTACAGTATGGCGGCAGTGTGAACCGGACCAGAGGCGGCCCGGGCACGTGCTCATTCCTCGACTAACCAAAACACTTTTATTTCGCCCGCTTCCAAGCCAAGAGATCGGTGATGAGGTCGATCAGGCTCCACGTTTTCCAACCTTCATCAGCTCGCTCCGGGCCCACCCGCCCTTCGCGCCCTCGCCTCGGAAACGCAAACCCCAGTCTTTGCGCGAGCGGATAGCACTACAGTAGTGGCATGTGCTCACTTCCTCTTTCGTGCCGCCACTTCCGACTCTCCGCCCATTTCTGAAAAGCCGGAATTATTTTATTTCGCCCGCCCGCCACGCCCTATATCGATGATGAGTTCCGCTGGAGCCGTGTGGCGTTCATCGCTTCGCTCCGGGGGGTCCCACCCGTGGCGACCTCGCCTCGGCCAACGGAGATCATTGTTTTCGATCGTGAAGCGCTTCGCGCTTTCGCTCGTTCTCTATGCACCTACCCCCACTTCATTGGTACACTTTCTATCACCTAATTTCCCAGCTTTGTGTTCTTCCCGTGTTCATATATTGCTAGTTTACGCATGTCGAATGAACAGTCGCACTGTCCTAATCTACAGCGTCCCGTGTTGCGCGCCGTTCTTCCCTTTCCCTCCCATCATTCCCCAGGCGCACACAGGACTTGATCCAAACGAGAACCAAGTAGCGTCTCGTAAAGATGTACGCCCAGCACAGTATTTGCCAGTGTACTCGGGTGCACACAGATGTGTTTAAAAAGGACGTAGTAGTACTAACTACCGCCGCTCCTCGAATCAGCTACTCTGTTGAAGGAATTGAGTGGGGCGAGAACTGATGACAAGAGGGTCATGAGAGCATTTGATGACCTAGTGGCACTAGAAACTTATATTCGGCCATGACACGGGCATGCATAAGACAAGGTATAATTACGACTCAAAGTCGTCTACTATCTGATTAGTAGTTAAGGAGAGACACAACAATAAAGACAGTCTGTAGTTGGAACACGAGAAACGAGGCAACTCTCCGATCAATGTAACTCCACCCTCCACACCACTGGCATCATTGTATGACTCAGCGCACACGACTGAAGACCTCGTCACCGTTGACGGACTGGATCTGTGGTTTCTGGGTATCAATCGAGGGCTACACAGTACTGATCGTGATTCAGTTAGTGCCAAGTCACACCCTCTAGAACAGGAGGGAATACACGTACGGACTGTCCTGGAACGAGGTTGGTGCAGTCGCTGTTCACGTCGTCGTTGTACTCAGCGAATTTCTTCGGAGTAAGACCAAACTTGGACGCCAGGTCGTCGCACGTCTTTCCCGTGGCGGTCGCCTTAGTCTTGCAGGCCGACGCCAAATTGGACTTCGGTTGCTCGATGCACAATACTTTCCCAGCGGGGATCGTGCCGTCGCCTGTGGTGGCGATTCGTGTATCAGCCAGAGTTCTGCTCGGTCGGATTGCATCAAGGACACCTACAGCTTAAGCCGGAATTGAGCGACAGGATATCAGCCTGGCTCAGGCCGAGCTTCGCGACGAGGGTATCGCATGGTTCAGCTTGCCTGGTGGTGAGAAAGACAGTCAGCATATGTGCATCGGGAGGCGCCACGGACAGATACAATATTGCAAGACTCACGGGACGGTATATGTGTTTGTGCATGGAACAGCCTTATCAGAAGACGAGGGGGCTGGGGATGGGGCTGGGGATGGTTGCGGAGCCGGAGCAGGTTTTTGTATAGCCTGTGGCATAGCTTGGGCCAGGGTCGACACCAAAGCAAGAACGGAAACAAAGGCAGCAGTGGAAATGGCGTGCATGGTAAAGTAAGGAATGTGTCGAATGGTTGTTAGTCTGAACGAGGGGAGTAGCCCCTCCTTTTATACCCGCAAGGAGCCCGACTCGCACGCATAGACAGATTGATGAATCTACCTCAAGCATGCGTGTGGGATCGGCGCGGATGTGTGCTTATTCCCGTTGCGACCCGTTCACCTGGACATGTGACCATTACACCGATGGGAATGGCGACGAAGTCAAAAAGAGATTGCATAAGAAACTGCGGAGCGAAATGAGAGGCCCGTTGCCAGTTGGGGGCATACATCTCCGCAGCGTCTCCAGTTCGTGTAACCAAGAGCATTGCCCAGAGTTGCGAGCCGTCAGAAGATCAACGACACTCGGAACGTACATATCACGTTTCATCGGAAAAGTTGGTACCTTTAGCTGAAAGCGCAGCCGGGTGAGGCGAAATATTGAGCGAAGTGGCGCAGGGCCGTCGCGTGTCCACGGTTGAGTTTGTAAGAAATAAGGGATTTGCTGCACTCTGGAAACCGTGTTGGCCTGTCCGTGGGCGTCCTTGGAGTAGAGCCACCTAGATAGAATCCAAGAATCCCAGGCCAGTCACTTGACGTACATGAATTCAACCAGGCTAGGGATAGACGACTTGGTACTAATCTATTAGCGTTGCACACCGACCGTTGGCACTGGCACCTGGTGGTAGTCCGAGCGTATCGAAACTCATGTTCGTCGTATTGCCGATTCAAAGAACACAAACCCTGCCGCAGGTATACCTTAATGTGCGGCCCTCATTTTAGCGTCTCAAATCGTCAAAATCAATCAAGAAAATACCATGGCAACTTGCATGGCAATCGAGAACAGCGTCCCAACTAAGTCACGTGAACTGTAGATTCGGTACCGAAGAACTCGCCAGGGTCTCGCTCCCGTCACGCTCTCTGACAGATTGATCCATTTTCAACCATTATCGTTCCTTTTCCTTCACCGGGATTCTCAGGTTCAAGCTCAAGGCCCAGTATAGTCGAATTCGGATTGCGCGTCGTCAGAGGATCGCATTTTCAGGCTCGGCGCCATTCTTTCCGCCGCTAAGATACGCAAACCCAACGGTCAAGACCACAACGGCGACCCTGCGTGCTACGTCATCAAACGCGGCCTCACAGGCCTCATGCATCATGAACGGCCTCGCCGCACCCAAGAACTCGTCCAGGACACACCCTGCTTAACCCTAGCAATAGCAACAATAACACTTTCAATTTGAAAGCAGTGCGCAACCGTGTCCTCTTACTTACTGTTATATTAGAAAATAGAGTACCGACCCAGTACTGTAACATTGTTGCCTGTCTACGGTTGCAGCTCGTTCTAAAGCCCCGACGCCTCGGTCTCGCCAACGTGCACTGTAGCGGTCTCGCCGACGTCGATGACGCCCATCCCGCCCTCCATCCACCAGTCCCCGACTGCCGCGGGGGTCTTCCGCAGCACATTGTCCGCCGAACCGTCTACCACGCCGTCCTCTACAGGCGCCATCATCATCACCATCTCGCGCTTGGCCTGCTCGAGCTCGACGATCGGGTCGAGCGCCTCGACGTCGCTGCCCGCAAACGTGGCAAAGTGCATCGCGAGCGAATGTCGTGCGCGCAGAGCGAGGTGCATGCGCAAAGCGTGCGCGGGGGTCGCGTGCCAGGAGGTGAGAATAGATTCCCGGGTATGCACGATCTGGAGGGCGGCATAAGTGGAACCGGGTTGGGTTGAGAGAGGGAAAAGGGAGCGCGCGAGAGAGAGATGCGTACGCGGAAGCCGAGGCGAGCGATGAAGGAGAAAGAGCCGCCGCGCCAGATGGGGAGCATCGCGATGTCAAATGGGCCGTACTTCGATCCGATCTCTAAGCGTCGCGACCGCCGTCAGTCGAAAGCTGGAATGGGTGGAAAGGCAGACAGACAGACCTTCAAAGATGGGGCATGGCCCACTTGGCGTCATGTACCCTGAATCACTGAAGCCTGGCTAAGCGCGGCGGATGCACGTGAAAACAAAAGTCATACCCAGCGAAGTAGATAGACGCGCGGCTGCCTCCTCTTAGGGTGCTGGGAAGCGTCTGCTCCACAACCCAGCTTGCCCACAGTGTGGCGCGGTTGTCGACAATACAGCGGCCTGCGGGGACTCTGATCGGCCCTGTGGTGATGACTGGGGGGGACGGGTGACGTACCACTAGTATGTTGGGCGGGCGTACAAACAAACTTGAGCTCCTGGTGCGAGTGGGGATGGGTTGGCAGCGTGGCAATATCCCACCAATCTAGCTCCGTGATTTGGGAAGTCGGGATCCCGGTTTCCTCGAACCACGTCTTGTTGCCTTTTGTTTGTTCGGCACACGACCGGTGAGTACCAGGGTAGCGCAGTGTGACGAAAAGGGGCAGCTGAGGCCGTCTTGGGCTCACCTAGCGGGACGAGGAAATGCACGCGGTCGCCGCGCAGCTCGTGTATCTGTCGCAGCGTCGGGAGGTCGAGATGGTCATAGCTGCGATATTTTATGTTTATTCATTTCGACAAAGGGGAGAGAGGGTGCGGTCTCCCGAAGAAACACACTGGTTATGGGAGTAGACCACGAATTGGAACTCGGGCAGCTCGGCGACGGTGCACGGGGGAGGCAGACGGCGCCGGACGCCAACCCAGGGAGACGGACCGGCACTGTCGGAGAAGATGGGGTCGAACAACACGCGAGGCGGTTCGTCAGTGGCAGTACAACTTGGGAACTCGACGAGAAAGCTCTTCGCCAAAGGTGAGCTACAATCTCGCGCAAGAGCGCCGCCGAACCGACGCACCGCGTGTCCAAGCCACGTCGCCTTGAGGCTCGCAGCAGTCGACGAACACCGGCCCCAGTCTGGCTTGACGACTTTGATGGGTGGGTGGGGTGGACGAGGTTCGAGCGCGCGGACGCGTTCTATGGATAGGGGGAGTGCAAGTCCCGCAGCTCCGCTCACGCCTACCATGCTCGCTATGCTCTGGAGCCTAAAGGGGAGCGCCGGAAGGCCAAAAAATGTGACTGGACTTGGACTTGAAGACGGCACAGGTGCCATTGCGCCGTCCGTCGGTGTCGGGCTGATGTCCGAGTCCGAGTCGTAGTTCTCAGGAGGTGGTAGCGGCAGCGTAGAGTTGGGGTTGGGGTCCACTGTCGTTCCACGCCATGGGTTCTGAAATAGGGAACGGGAGGCGTTGGCGTGATGACTTGGACGAGTTGGTGTTGATTGCATATGAGTGAAATGAACAGATCTCTAACCTTAACCCTAATGTAGATCGGAGGAGCGAAAAAAAAAAGGTGTTGGTGTTTGCCAACACGCCCGGTCGCCGCGACACGCCGCCGTGTGACAAACACCAACACCAGGGGGAGGGGAGGAAGGGGAAGGATCGATAGAGACGACGTACTTCAAATGGGGCCCGACACGGCTTCTTGGTCACCTTCGACTTGGGTCGGGCCACCTGCGGTCGTGCATATTCACGCTCGTTGAGAGTTTGCAGTGGCGGCTCTTCTGGCACGCGAAACTGGAAACGAATAAGGGGATAAAACGGACGCACCGGGGTTCTCGCTCGAGACATGGTCAAGCGACGCCGTACTAGAACGCCGAAAAGTATACAAGCCGGAGTCCCAGAGCCCAAGCCAAGCCAAGCCAAGCCAAGGAAGCAGCAGTCCGAGCCAAAGAAACAGAGCCAGAACCAAGACAAGCGCCATGGGCAGACAGAAGAACCAGAGTGACTCCAGATGGTCTTCAGCAACGGGAAGACAGCAAGATATTTTAGGAGGGGTTTTGATTTATTTTTGGTTTTTTCTTTGGTATTTTTGTGCTTTTTTTGTGACGAGAACCGAGACTGAAACGCTAGGAGAGAGACACCGAGCAGCAGAGAAAAGCAGAGACCAGAGACGAAGAAGAGAAAAAAGAGAAAAAAAAAACCGTCGCTCGGCGCGCAGGTCCCCGCCGCGACTCAGCAACCTGCGCGTCGAGCGACGGCACTGACGCCTGCCCCACGTCGCCGCCGCGACCCGCCGGCGTGAGGCAGACGCCAGCGTTAGAGAAAGGAAAGGACGGAGAACGCAGCTATCATCGCGAGCTTCGGCTTTCAAACTCTTTGGCATGAGATTGTTACGGCTCATAGAAAAAAAATAAGAGATGGGGGGTGGGGTGGCTGACGCGGAGGACGACGGGGTAGCGGGGGTTGCCTAAGAGCGTGCCTTCGCCTTCCGACAGGAGCCTGAGCGTCCATGACGACGGGAGCGATGGCCACGCTCCTTAGGAAAGTAGCGCGCCAGGTCGTCAGAGTCCAGTTTACCGCGCCAGTTGAGTGGGGGGACGTCCAGCATCTCCCCATAGCTCGTTCCAGGGTGGTGGACGTCAGTCCACTGGTCCCACCAGACGGGCGCGTGGATGATGACCTTGGGAAGTCGCACCATCCGCTCAGGCCTGAACCCGGCCCTGGGGACCGACGGCGCTGTGCTGTCCCCGCTCCGGCGGCGCGGTGAGAAGTCCCCGGGGACCACTATGGCGAACGACACGTGGGCAGCCGATCGGGCGTTTGGAACGGGGGTGGGAGGTGGCGATGGACTGGGAATACAGTAAGGATGAACCTTAATGGGGGGAGCAGTGGCCGCCTGCCGCTTGGGATTCGTAAGAATCTTAACGACAGGCGGGGGTGGTAGTTGCTGGCGGGCTAGTGGTATGGGACGCTTGAGAATGGTGACGGGAACAGAGTTCGTCACTAAATCGACCTTTCTGTCAGAACGGTGAGCGATGCGGCTGACGGCTAAGAGACAGACAATCTTTCATAGCGTCCCGCCTAGCCCGCTTGCGACCACGGTAGAGAGTAAAGTTCTCAGTGCCAGTAGAAGGGAAGGGAATGCGGAGCATTTTCAAAGTGGGAGAGATGAGGACAATAGAGAATTGTACCTCTTATATCGTCTCGCCAACTATACCGAGAGTGGTCTGCCACAAAATGGACTATCAGACCAATCTGTACGTATGAATGAATTTGGAACTTGGAACACATGCAATGACGTCACTCACATAGGTGGGTGCATGTGCAAAGGTCCATATACGATAGTAGGACAGGCAGCTAAACTGCTGGCTGCTAGCTCCCTTTCCGATGGCCGTGCTACTAGGTCGCGCTCAATTCTGTTTCTAACGTTTCCGTCGTCGGAACAAAATCGCGCGGGTTCGATATTGGGTTCGATATCGCATCGCAGGCTTGTGTCACTTATAGTGATCAACGCCTCAAGACGTAAACGACAGTACTCGAAATGAAAATGAGCCATGCGCAAATAACCAAACTACCCAGGTGCAGTACGAGAGGTTTTGAATGATGTAACGGATCGAGTCACACGCCGTAAGGAAACGTATTCCGAGCATACAAGATGGGGGGTTGGGGGTAGCACCGCTGGCCCTTGATACACTGCACAATCTGCGAGGCTGCCGCTTCCCCCTCATAATATGCGCCATGTAAGAACCCTGCGGCCAACCGTTGTCAGCACCCCATGACACCGACATTTCCGAGAAGGAAAATAAAGCAATAAAACAATAACATACCAAAGTATTTCTCACTCGTCCCTTCTCCTGCAAACCAGAGCTTGCCAACAGACGCACGCAAGTTGATGAGGTGCTGTGGGATGAAACTCGCCGGCCAGGTGCTGTAGCTTCCGCGATACAACGGGTCGCTGAACCAACGCTGGAAGAAGAAAGCAGTTGGCTTCGGGATGGACACCTTCGGGAACATTGTCTGTAGTACTCCCATCACCTCGGACTGCACCCGCGCGTCGCTCATCGCCTCGATACGTTTCGAAAAGTCGCCCTACGATCCCAATTAGTAGTTTGGCCTGGATTTGTAGGAGCTATCACTACCGTAACAGTAGCAACGAGGACACCTGAACCGGGCATGAAACCGTCGAGATCAAGACTCATCCAGAGGGGATATCGCCCTCGTTCGCTGTCCGCATAGAGAGCGACCTCATGACGCGATATAATCAGCGTGCTTTATTTAGATAGGCGTGACACGGACCTCCGTGTCGAACCAGAACTTTTGAGGGAACTGAATAAAAATCTTGGTATACGTGGCCTGCGGTGGCCAAAGTCATTGTCAGTCTCTTTTCGACACATGTAGCCCTATTTATTACCATCGTCAGGCTGTGGATTGCTTCGACCTTCCACTCGGGCAAAGGCGGAGAGAACTGAACGTCGTCATTCTGTAACACCCCGACACTGAACGTGCAGATCGCATACTCCGCGGTCAACTTCGTCCCATCCGTGAGTGTGACAGAGACCCCCGAGTCGGAGTACCCAATTGTCGCGACAGTGGCTTGCAGGCGAACCTGTGACTGCTTCAGGATCTCTGCTGCCTCGGCCTGAATGATATACTTGATCCCGCGTTGGTCAATCGAGAGCAAATCTTCGTCTGAGAAGCCTCCCTGATCTACTTCGTACGTAAAGTTGCTATTCTGGAAACAGGGTGACGTGTCAATCGTTTGCAACTTATCATCGGATATCACCCAAGACGCACCCAGGCAGAAGCAATGAAAGACGATTGCTCTGGCGTCTGTGCGAATGTATAGTCGAAGGAATAATATTCGGAAGCCATTTCTTGTGACGTTTTGGGCTTCTGGCCGACCAGAGCGTAACCTGCACGGGCCGTCAAGTCCACGAGGTTATCAAGGAGCCGCGCGCCAGCCACGATGGTAAGTTGAGTATACGCGTCCATCGCGTGATGGACGAGGTCCAAGTAATCCACTGCTCCGTTCGCGTCATAAGTTGCTACGTGCTCTCTCGTCAGATATTCCTGGGTGACGGTGCAAGAAAGAAAGAGGGCATCGAGTCGACGCACTTATGCTCGTGTGTAGATGACTTTCGGTGGTTTTGAGGTTGTGTTTGAGTGCCAACTCGTACATCGGGTTCGCGGGACCGTTACCCTCTTGCGTACCATGGATCCAGTTTGCACCGACTTCGATGGTCAGCTGGCGATTGGGTGCGCCGAATGTAGCGCTGCGCATGCGTCCGCCAAGCTCATCTCTTGCCTCGACAATAAGGAAATCGGTAATTCCATTTGTGGCCAGCATGCGCGCGGCAGTGATTCCCGCAACACCCCCGCCAAGTATGAGAACCTGTGTATCTGGCGCACTGCGAGAATAGGGTGCCCCAGAGGCGGGAGCACCTGTAGCGCCACGGGCAACTGGGGCCGTAATAGGTCGTGGAAGTGCGAGTACAGAGCTCACGAGTGGGAACAGTACCACATGAAGCGATAAGAAGAACATTGTGTTGTGCGCAGCAAGGAAACCTCAGAAACGAGCAGTTGGTGTGACATCTTATACGTGGAGGTGCCCGTTTCTTCTGGATAGTCCGTGACAACCAAGTGAACAGAAGCCGTCTGCCCAAGTCTTCTCTTGACTCCGACTCCAGTGCCTGGCAGTGCGAAAACCATAAATCCGACGGGCCTCTCCAAATCTTCACGTCAGTAGTACGCCTGTAAATCTTCATCGTGGCAAGCCAAGACAGGTTGTGATTGCCAAGGCTCGGGACATGTGTGATTTGGAACATGGCAGTGCCGGGGTTCTACTCTTGGTTTTTTTTTTTTTTTGGATCCATTTATATCCCGGCTAGGCCCACGGACGCAGCGTGAACCAGCTACACTAAGGGGGGGTCGTAATGCTAAGGTGCTCCCCGGCAGTAATACATTGCAAAATTACCGGGGAAGGTGAGTGGGTAGACCGTATCGGAGCCCGCCATTGCAGGCGGGGCTATAGCATGAGGCGTTATGTCGCAATTAGTTGACCGTGGCCTCAGACGCCGAGAGTTTCCTTTCCCCTCCTGGGTGAGGCTCCTTCCTTCCTCTTTGGAGCCTCGCGTATTCAAGTTCCCCACTTCTCAGTCGGGTTCTCACCTGGGCAAGGGAGGGCCTCAATACGCTTCTGAACTTTCTTCTTATCAGATTAACGCTTCCCCTGGGCTAGACTCTACAACTTCGTTCTATAGGCCCCGTCCGACTTCGGGTTCCGAGGGTTCGCCAAGGCGACCATCGTGGCCGAGGACGAGCCTGAGGGGGACGAGACCTTGATCTGGTCCGCCGTCAAACATGCCACCTGAACCTGACTAGGTTAAGGTAAACTGGAGGTTTAGATTCCTCTCGCGTCTTCATATAACTTCGACTAACTTGCCATCATATGGCTACCCTTGTGGCTATAGCGGCTAGGCTATCTATTGAAATCACTCAACCCATAGTTTCGTTCCTAATTGTGTCTTGGGGCACCTTCTCAATAGGTTTACACGTGTTCATAACTGTAACGGCTCGTAGTTACGATCAGTCTGTGTCTCCGGCGTGTATCCCAGTAATAAAAATGGATCAAAAAAAAAACCCCTGGCGAATCCAGTTGACCACCTTGTCAAGAGTAGACAAAACATATTTTGGTCGTACATGTGAGCAGACGGATTACGGATGCATTGGCTTTCACGCGTAGCATTGTTCCAAGGTTGCTCTAAACTCAACTGATTCGAGCCTTGGATTAGTAGCAGAGGTCGATGACGAAATAAGACCTGGAGATGGGGAGGTGTAAGTGTTGAAGAGAACAGAAAGTTAGGCGAGATCGATGACTGGCGGGAATGTAGAGGAGGTATGTAACACGCACTGCTGAAACCAGTAGCCGGGAGCGAAGGCACGAAAACACGGCAAGAAACTGCGAGAAGCGTAACGCACGAGAGTCAAGGTGTAGGCGAGAGAGAGAGAAAGGCCATGCCTGCGAATTTGAGAGACATTGGGGGTTGTAGAGATTTACGGAGGCGGGCAGCCGGTTAGGTGAGCGATGTGTGAGCGTAGGAGTCCTGAGGAGAGCATATGCTCATCTCCCCGCTAGCTACGGTATTGTTACGATTATATAATATGTCGGTCTAGCCTCGGTTTGCCGGACTATGTCCGTTCCGGGCTGAATCCCAACAGGAGCCATGTGGACAGCGGTATACCACAAACGCGATGGGCCAGGAGAGCATGGCCAAGAGCGTGGCACCAAATCTATTGACGTAGTACGGACCATGGGATTACTACCACGTCCGGACACATAGTCATCAGTAAATACGAAAATTTGTTTTTGGAGGTTTTTTCCCACGAAAAACCGCAAAAAACCACCTAAAACCGAGCCAAAACACTGAAACTCAAAAACTTGTCATTGGTTTTTGCAAAACCTTGTCCAGAATTTGGGTGGGAAAAACCCAAATTCTAAACTCAAAACCGGGAAAAACCCAGGAACAAGCCCAGGAAGCTCTAAATTTTTTTTGACAACTTACTGATATATTGAAGCCAGCTTGCAGCCTCAGCCAGCCGATTATAGAAATATTACAGTATAATAAGCGGGGCCTGAGTCCAGGTGAGGTGTGGTGTGCCCCAAGTGTCCCCGAAAATTATCGTGGCTTCCCGGTCCGGCCGGTCCGGCTTCACCTTGCTGGCAAGATACTGGCAGGATATTACTGGCAGGATATTTCGCAAACAATGACAAACGTACCCCCTCGTCCGCTTACAAATGCACCGTCGTAAACTAAACAAAACCAAAACGCGGAACAAGCAAGGTCACAGTCGACGAAGTCGACACCTAGTTACAAGCTTTACTTGTGATACTGTACGCCATGTTGGACAGAAAATTCTACTCCAAAATCGACCAGTCTGAAGTTCCTCCCTGGCGCGTACTTTCGCAACAGTAGCGGCTCCACTATGGTACACTGGCAGTACAGTAGTATCAAATTCCGAATTTAACCACTGTGCACTGCCGCCTCTTCTCCACCGTGGGAACCTCTCTACCACCCGTACTACCTGCCATAATTGGTCCGACAACTTCACCGTTCGATTGATCGGATTTGATCCTTAAGCAAAATGGGAGGCTGCACGCTCGTGACTTACTAACAACTGCCAGTGAGTAGTACCATCGTGTTACTGCTGTAGGCAATGCAACTCTTAAAGCAGCTGACATGCTAATGCACCCGACAAACCTAATAGGCTGACCAACCACATATAATTACCATTTTCATCTGGCTGGGCCAGCTTAGCTCCTAGGCTGTACTGTATCTCCCTTCGTGCGCCGAGCGACCACTCCAGCCGAGACTCAGCGAGCCAGCTCAGCCAGATGAAAACGGAAAATCCGAGCGGCTGAGCCGGCTCGGCTTCCTGGGTACTGTTCTTCCAGGTTCAGCGTATCAGGATGCTCTCGGCCCTACCTAGAGCGAGGAGGCGAAATCGATATTTTTGCCAAACAGGCCTTGTCACTGAGTGCTGGAAATCAGGATCGACCTCTCATTTCTTTCGAAATATCACCCCCGCCCCGCACTGTGAGTTATCCATTACGGTGTGGCCTGAGTTTTAGCACCAGTACACTGTTATGGTCTTCCAACTCCGCAGGCTGTGATGGTACTGCCAGCTCAAGGCTCGGCTCCATAGCTGTGCGCAGTCCCACCACCAAGATATCATGAAGGTGGACTCGGGTGCTGTGCCGCGCCCGCCAGGTGCATGACATATCACCATATAACGTGCCAGTGGATTCGCTGGCTGCATTGAGTCCCAACTACGACGTCAGCTATTCCTTTCCTTTTTTCCGACCCCATAAATCCTCCCCATGGATCCTCCGTACCGACTGCGACCCATTACAGTGGCATCACTCCTCTCGACAGGCTTCATCTCAGTCATACTACACTGCGAATACGTCTCCGTTGTCGTCTTTAACAACGAACTCAACCTCTACCTTGTCCTCAGTAACGTCGTTTCCCTATTCTGTCACCTCGATCCGTTCGCAAAAGAGTCGCAAGAACGTCTTGTACCCACGCCGTGTGCCCCCGCTGCCAGCGGTACCGTTGGGACACTCTGCCAGTGTTTCGCCCGACGTGCGTTTTCTGTCTAATTTATTTTCGTTATTCTTGTTGAATAGAGCTCCTACTCCCCACACAGGCCCTAATATGGCAGGTCCGGTTCCTTTGTACGACCTTGTTGCCGTACGCAGAGACCCGTCTGGTGCCTGCGGGAAGAGTGCTCCTCCAGTCATTGGGGCTCCATGGAGATTTTTCGCAACGTGTGCCTATTCGGACTGACGAAGAAACCCGCTGCTGTTTCGAATTATTTATCGCGTTGACCCATGAAGTTCTCCTCAAGGATGCCGTTAGTGCTGGGGAACTGGAAGGTCCCTGCAAACTCCTGCATACGTAAGCATCAACTCGTAGTGTACTGGATAGTTACTGACGATCGTAATACCAATTGAACAGGACTTTTAAAGATATCTCATTCAAGTTGGGGGCCTTCTCAGTCCCGAAGTTAAATGAAGCGGGTTTAAAAGCATCCTCCACTGAAGCCCTGGAACTTGAACGGTTTTCCAGTGTGCTCCGTGCTCTTTCTTCTGTAATGGGTGCTTTCGAGGTATCTAATAACCTGCTCGTGCCTGGTGGGAAACTTACTATGCATGTGATAAAGGAAGCACTCAGGCTGGACTCGATCAAATCCGCCACTGCCTAAGGACGGGGCTCTTCGGGACCATCATCGCATGGCCCTACTGGAGTTATCGGTTTCCACAGGCCTAACAATGGAACAATACCGCAAGAAGCTGGATCAGAACCTCGCACAAACTCAGACACGATTAAACAGCTTCTTAGGGCAAACTGACGAACTGCTCCCCCGTACAACAAGCACGGTACACCCACACCAGGGAGAGATATCTACGATAGAAGAGGGTTCAGAAGCCGAGGGTGAAGGGAGCTCCGCGAACAGCCACGCCCAAAGTCATAGCACGCTGCCGAGTCATAGTACCCAGGGTCACAGCGATAGCGGGAGGCGTAATAGCTTGCGTCGCAGAATTTTGCGTCGTCTTTTGCCGTCTTCCATGGGTAAAAGGGGGGAGTGAAGTGGGTAGGTCGTAAAAAATTTGTACTGTTCAGTATAATTGATACGCCTTCGGGCCCTTTATGGCCCACGTTTCATGAGTGGATATAATCAAAATGTACCTTATTCGAAGTACAGGAATGAGGCGAACAAGAAGAGCCGCAAGGCTTTGCGGGCCTTACCAGTGCGTGAATGGAATTAAATTAGGGCTCGCTGTGTACTACATGTACAAGTAGCTACATATGTCTTCGGTGATCGCTGGGGAACACATCTAAGATGAGCAGGGTTTGGGGGTGTGAAGCGTCGCAAGACATCGCGCAGGTCTCCGCGGAATGCGAGTTTTCGTATATAGGTCCGCGGTAATCGCGGACGCGTCGGTGTCGAAAGGTGAAAGCCGCGCGCGAGTGCGGCGAGGTCGGGAGAGGCTACACATGGCCTGTGGGTCGGGTGGTTGCAAGTGATCGGAAACAGTCGCGCACACTTCGGCGCGGCGCGAAACTCCGTAGAGGTGGCCGCCTGGGTCGGGAACGCGACGAGTTCGAGTTTCTAAGGCCGCGCGCGAGTGCGGCGCGCTGGGGAACGCAAGGGATGTGCCCACTGAGCTCCAAAGTCTGAAGTCTAAAGGGGGGGAGTCTACTATTACTCGACTTTGTTGTAGTTGTAATTACATGAAGTATATACCAGGGAATGTGGGCTAAGTTGTAGGAAGGTGTCCGGAATGAGTGGGAACATGGGTGGGAACTTGGGAAGCTGAGTGTGCACAGCCTGACAGCGGCGCGGGAATGCGGCGCTTAGAAAACGTACAGAGCGCAGTGAGCGCAGAGAAGTGCGGGAAAGTGCAGGGAAGCACAGGCGAGTGTGGGGGCATCTATAAATTGTAAAAATCGCAATTTCATCGACCAGGGAGAGCGTGGTCGTATCAGCGGTAGAAAATACTGGCAGATGACGGTTTTTGGTGTCATGATTGACATTGACATGTTATCAAAGATGACTGATTTTCTTGAATAGACCGTATCATTTCCCAGGGACGTACGACTTTGTCGAGGTAGTCAAGGCTCATTACAGCAAGTTGTTGCTGATTTGCTGTCTGTCTGAGAAAAAAAAAGCTTTGTGTAGTTTACTGCACTCTGATGTTTTTGTGTAAGGTAATAAGGTGAGTTCTCGTGAATTAAACATAGACATAAAGTGCAACAATAGAAGTGAGGAGGGCCCGAAGGGCCCTCCGAATTTCTAGTACTACACCGAACCTAATATCAGAATAAGGCACCTGACCGAGAACAGATGACGTCACAGACGTTCGCAGTGCACTCATCGCCGCCATGTTCTCCGCATTTAAAAGGTCAATTGTAAGTCCCGTCTGTGTCCAAAAATTCAATGGACTTACCTGAGTTACATTGCGTAGCCTCAGTTATCCATATTGTGAGTAGTTCAAGTTGTCTCTCTGCACGACACATCTTTTAACATCACCCTGTAGTCATAACTCCTCGTCTGCCCCTTCTACCAAAGCGCTCGCCATCCTAAGAGCTGCTGCATCTTCACCTTATCCGTCAGGTGTTTCGTCTGCCTCTCCACTCAAGTTCAATTTAGAAGTCATCGAAAACACTCCTCCCACTGCGGACCAGATCCGTACGATCCTAGACTACCTCCCGCCCCTTCGCGACGTCGATGATCCACATCACGTTTCTGCCCTCATATCCTCCCATCCTTCCGCCCCTTCCTTGCCGGATAGGCCACATTCCCCGGAAGGCTTAGTACGTCTCGCCGAGAAGAGTCCTCTAGCAGTAAAATGGCCGATCATTGTCGACTGGACGAATGGTCGCGCTTCTGCTGGAGATTCCGAAGGTGTAAAGGACATTTTAGAGTATCTGAGGAAGAAAAGGGACGGTGAAGTCAAGGAAGAAGAGGATTTTAAACCAAAGGGTTGGTTTTCATGATCCTCTTACCAATGGCGAATGGCCCGGGCTCGGCTTCTAGCACTCGTCTGTTCAGCATTCTGGCACACATTTATCTGAATTTTGGACGTGGGTTCCTAGCAGCTATAAAACTCGTGTCAATGCTCAGGATGCTCTCAATTCCGGTCCGGTGCGGAAACGACGGTGTGTTTGCTACATTCACCGTGGGGTGGTATTAAGCTGGTACGACTTCTTAGCCCCGTGTCGACTCCTCAGTCCCGTATGCACGGATCGTTTTCGGGGTCTCGCTGACAACAAAACTACTACAGTATGGCTGATTTCGGATAGCGGGGACGGTCTGAGGCGCCCAAAGCCAGAAAATGCGCTGTCTGATATTATAATGCGTGGACGACTTTTGTCACCTGAAAAATGCAACCAAATATCTGGTATTCTCTTTTGGTTTGAATTCCTTCAGTCTCGTTCCCTGCCAGCCGCATTGCGCCACTCGCATCTCTACTCTCTACCTTTCTTTTGAATACAGACTAGCTTCTCTATCCTTCAAGATGTTTACTTCGGACAGTGTTCAGCAACAGGTCGCTGCGGTTCTCCCTCTCAACGGCACTCCTGCTTGGGTGGTGGAGGCGCGAGCTCCGCCGCCGGTGGGGCGAGGGAAACATTCCTCTACCCGCGCTGCTTCAAGTTATCAGAATCTACCATATACTTATCCCCGCATCCAGAGACCAGCAATCAGGCAGGGAAACACCCCCAGGGCGGCCCTTGATTCTCAATTTCAAGTCAACGCCAGCCATGTACAGAAGCCGCTGTCCCTCGTTTCTGTAAGCCTCCCTTTTCGGATTTCCAGTCCCTGAATTGACAATATATCAGAACGAAAATCGGGAACGAGGCATCCTAGTATCCCCCACACGGTGCGATCCAGTGCCCGAGGACGGAAAGTAGGTCCTCTGACACTCTTCGCTGTTCAGCAATTCCCTCATACCCGCCGATCTGAAGACAATTGGATACGAGGTCGTCGTCTAGTTATGAGCAGTTCAAGTCTGATGGGAGTGACCTCACGAAGCAGGAAAGTCCGTGTATGCGTAGTCGCCGACGATCCCCACCCACGGATAGCGAAGACGAGGATCCCTTCCACTTCGACAACATACTCTCCTCGCCTCCCTCCAAGAGAGATGACAGTCCCGGAAGAACCCTCTCGTCGTCGCTTTTTCGCCGCGCGTCCATCGTGCCTGTCGACCCTTCCGCGGCGCCAGCACCGCATCGGTTCAGTCTTCTACGCGAGCACGCGTCGGATGGAACGATCTTCGTCCAAGAAATTTGCGATGCGGAAGGACGACGCTGGAGTTTGCGCGTTCCCGCGAGCGGACTTCCAAACGACATGGTCAGCATGCTTGAGGAGCTTGAAAACCTCGCTCTCGAACTGGGCCAGACGCTCCCGAGAATAGTGGTGACGTGTTCGGCAGAGTCTCTGTCGTCGAAGAGGGCCGCTCCCGCTCCCGGGTCGGCGGAGCTATTGCATCCCCCTCCTACCTCTCTGGCCAAGGAGAAGTGTCGCCTCGTTGAACCCGAACCCGAGCCGGTCTGCGAAGAAGAGCCAGCGAGATTCCCCACTACGTCCACTCCGGTAGTGGTCTCCAGCCCTTCCGAACAAAGCCTAGCGTGCATATACCTCCCCGAGGTAAGTGCGCGCCCCGCATCTCCGTCCCCGCTTCGCTCATCTCGCTCACCAAGTTGGCGCCCGAGTTCTTGTCTGGCAGCTCCACTTCTCCCATTTTGCAGCCCGCAGACGGCTTCCACAGCAAACCGCCCCCGCCCGCCACCACGAACGCTCACAGCTCACGACAGCGCGCCTTCTTCGCCGCGCTCAGAGACAGGGAGCAGCCCGCACGGTCCACGCGCAGCGGCATCGCCCGGCGTATCGCAGCAGCAGCGACAACCCGCCAGCCGGCCGAGGCTAAAGACGCGCCCTCCGCCTCGCCCGCGGCGCCGAGATCCCGCGTCCCGATAAGTCAGCATTGCCAGTTCTGAAGGCCAGGTCGACCGCAGCGCCTGCGATGGGCGCGCGGACGACGCCGCCCTCCTCCGAGTCTAGGTCCCAAGACACAAAGGTGGCCCCGCCGCTTCCCGGGTACGGAGGGCTAGCGCCTGCCTCTGCTACTGTTGCCGATGCACAGCAGCAGGTAAATAGAGATAGGGGCCGCCGCGGTGTCGACGAACGGCGCACGATGCCATTTCCCGTCATCTCGACGCCTGCTGTACCGGCGCCTTCGTCTGCGCGCAAACTGAAGCATTTTTTCCGTCGCCCGCCAACGCGTTCGGCGTCGGATCCCCCTGCGTACGCAGCCGTGCGGCGGGTAGCGGAAGGGGGTGCGGGAGTGGGGACGAAGCGCCCTGCGAGCGAGGTCGTCCAGGCGGCACCGCGAGAGGTGGTAGAGCGCAGTAGGATGCCCCGCTTGCCGTCGGCGCGCGATCTCATACGGAAGCTGACTTGACGCCCGAGTACATTTGTTCCCATACTATGTGAGATACGGTTTAGAGATCTTGAACAAGACCCATGTTGGTTGTCAAGTGATGTGGGGTGCTTTGTTTGAGAATCATAAAAAAATAAATCAAACACAAAAAAAAAAAGTCAACTAGCCCACCGCGAGGGTCGAACTCGCAGCCTTAAGATCTCACGGGAATGCCACTGCCGTAAAAGTCTTACGCTCTATCCGATTGAGCTAGGCGGGCATACTGAGCTCGCAATTAAACTGCAATTGAACTACAGCATCAATTGATGAATTATAATTAGCAGCAAGAGTGGAGGGTATGACCTGGAGTATAATACTGGCGACACATCTTACGATACATAGAGGGACACTACAACGGACTAGGTTCACGTATGCACAATCCCCTCCATTTCTATTTTACCCAGATCTTGTCGTGTCTGAGTCAGACGAACGTCCTCATCAAATGCCAACTCGGGCATACACAGCTGGGCAAGGCCCAAGTCATGTAGTCTCGTCATCTTGAGCAGCATCGCCAAGCCGACACTTGCCACGCTTCTCTCTGCCCCAACCTCTTCCTTCACAGGGCGTGCGGGTCCAGCGCGGTCAAGCAACTCCCATGTCGCGTCGTCGAGGTCCTCGGCCATGCGACCCAACGTCACGGCGATAGCTGGTACACCGGATGCAGCGAGAAAGAAACATACAGGGGAGCAAAGTCCGCTGATGATCTGCTCTGAGAGGAGGAGGGCGGGGACGTCAGGCGGTGCATCGGCCAGCGAGTAGGGGCGGAGACAGGCGGGGCAGACGCGCCCAAAACGTCTGCTCTTGTTGTACCACAGGCACTAATGTACATGCGGAGCGGGAACGGTTGTCAGCTTATTCGTGGGGGGCGCGTGGGAAAGAGGCGTACGAGGGCAGTCTCCTCGGGAAGCACGGTGCGGAGCATCTGAAAGATCTCGTGCTGGGCGAATTCTGCGCAGAGTGGATCGGCGGTCCAGGCTGGCTGCGCGAACCACGAGTCGAGAAAGGCGCGCATGTCTCGCACACGAGGGCCGTCGCCGTGGTTGACGATGATAGGGTTGGAGAGGAGGATGAACGTCGGGTCGTCTGGGGGTCCGTAAGGCGTGTCATGAATAGAGGGACTGGCGTCCTCAAGACCAGAAGGTTTTACATGGGGGTCTGGGCACAGAGTTTCAGCCTCATCAGCTTCCTGTGCAGCAATCGTAGGTGACAGTAACAAGGACAGTAACGTTACAAGGGTTGAGGAGAGATCCGGGGACGCCTTCTGTGCTGCTATCGACAAGTGAGCCCTGGAATGGTGCTTCTTCTGCTGAGCACGTTTTTTCTTCTTTGCGTTCTGTGGACCAGGCATGGCAGACAAGAACGGGCTTGAGAACGGGAACTGGTTGACGCGCGACGCGACTTGTCACACATGTCACATCTCGTGATTCATGACGCGTGACTACGCGAAATGACAATTACATAAAAGGACAAAGATACCTTATAAGGAAAAAGACTGATTATGACTCGGAGTGGTTGATGCCATCGCATATCGTGAAGAGCGACCGATCTGTATCTGCAACTCACATCGTCTAGCACAATACACGCTCTTCGGCGCTGCGTTTTGCGCTCTCAGAGTCGCTGTAAAATAGTTGTACAATCAGCATCTTTCTCTTCTTCTGCATATATGTCAAACATCATCGAACTTGCCCAGGTGCGTTTCCCTATATATTCTGTTAGCTTGGTCGTTGACGACCAAGTCACTTGACAGACTGGGAAACGGGACTACCTGAAGTCCCTGGAAAAGAAATATCAGAACGAGTGGGAACAGGCACACATATTCGAAACCGATGCGCCAACACAAGAGGAAACCGCAGGCCTCAGCCCCACACAAATCCACGAAAAGTTCCCCAAATGGTTCGGTAACTTCCCCTACCCTTACATGAACGGGTCTTTGCACTTGGGCCATGCGTTCACTATCTCAAAAATCGAGTTTGCGGCGGGGTACCATCGTCTGTTGGGAAAGCGCGTCCTATTCCCCCATGGGTTCCATGTAACCGGAATGCCCATAAAGGTGTGTCACCGTCTACTCCCATCTTGCACCTGTCCTGAGCGCTCGATTAGGCATCCGCAGACAAAATCATTCGGGAGATGGAAATGTTTGGCCAGGATTTCGAAAATTTCGAGACACCGGAGGAACGCGATGAAGAGCCGACAGCCGAGTCGAGTAATCCCTCCGCCCCCCGCGCTGACAAAGGGAAGAAAGGAAAGCTGGCTGCCAAGTCAACGGGCTTCACATATCAGTTCCAAATCATGGAGTCTATCGGTGTACCACGCTCCGAGATCAAAAAGTTTGCGGACCCATACTACTGGCTGACCTACTTCCCCCCAATCGCGATCGTGAGCTTTATTCTTCTTTGTCCTACTTCCCACAAACCATTTGCGTACTCAGGCAGACCACCACGCCTTGGGGACGCGCATAGACTGGCGTCGTTCTTTCATGACGACACCAGCAAACCCTTATTACGACACATTTGTGCGCTGGCAGATGAACAAGCTCCACGCGTTAGGCAAGATCAAATTCGGCGAACGCTACACCATCTACAGCCCTAAAGACGGCCAGCCCTGTATGGACCACGATCGGGCCGATGGAGAGGGTATCGGCCCACAAGAATATACGGGGGTCAAAATGCAAGTCATCGAGTGGAGTCCTGCGGCACAGAAAGCCTTGGAGGGCAAGCTTGGCGGCAGAAAGGTACACTTGGTCGCCGCGACGCTGCGTCCAGAGACAATGTTCGTGGGTTTCTGTCTGATCAAAGTGAATGATCCACCTGATATGCCAGTTCAGGTACGGCCAAACCAACTGCTTTGTGGGCACTGCCATCAAGTACGGCGTGTTCGCTGCCAACGACGGCGAGGCATACGTATGCACCCAGCGTGCAGCGCGCAACATGACATTCCAGGGCATATTCGACGTGCGTGGGCAGGTGAAGCAATTGGCCGAATTGGAGGGAACTGCGATAGTCGGCACGAAAATCCAAGCACCGTTTTCGGTGTACCCTGAGGTGTACGTTCTGCCTATGGACAACGTCCTTCCCACCAAGGTAGAATTTCCGACCCTCCTGGTGGCGGTCAATTCTGAGCTCACGATATCACCAGGGCACTGGTGTCGTCACCTCTGTCCCGTCTGACTCGCCCGATGATTACGCCACCCTTATGGACTTGCGCAAGAAGGCCGAGTACTACAAGATTGACCCTGCCTGGGCTGCTTTCGACCCCGTCCCGGTCCTTTCGACTCCTGCATATGGCGAAATGTCTGCACCTGCTTTAGTCAAACAACTGAAGATCGTCTCACAGAAGGACGTCAAGCAGTTGGCAGACGCCAAGGAACTCGCGTACAAAGAGGGCTTCTATAACGGCACGATGCTGATCGGTGAGTTCAAGGGTGAGCCGGTGCAAGAAGCCAAGAACAAAGTACGCGCCAGCATGATCGCAAATGGAGTGGCGTTCGCGTATGCGGAGCCCGAGGGCTTGGTGATCTCGAGAAGTGCGGACGAGTGTGTAGTCGCGCTGATGGACCAGTGGTATCTGGACTACGGCGAGACGAAATGGAGGGCAGAGGCAGAGCGGTGCGTCCCCTTGTTATCCCCAAGATCTCTTCGAGCTCATTGCTGGCCTTATGAAGCCTGTTGGCCCGGATGAACACATACTTCCAGGAGACGCGCAATGGTTTCGAGGGCACCTTGGCTTGGCTAAATCAGTGGGCGTGCGCCCGAACATATGGGTTGGGCTCAGTGTTGCCGTGGGACCCGCAGTTCTTGGTCGAGTCTCTGAGCGACTCAACTATTTATATGTCCTATTACACGGTCGCACACTTGCTGCATGGTGCGTATGTATCCGTGCCATATTCTCTTGGCTGACAGCACCGTAGGGTCTATCGATGGCAAGGTCCGCGGCAAGTTGGACATTACGCCAGAACAAATGACGGACGAGATCTGGGAGTATATTTTCGTTAATGGCCCATGGCCCGCCAACGCTTCTTTACCCAAGGAGAAGGCCGACGCGCTGAAACACGAATTCGACTACTTCTATCCGTTCGACGTGCGCTCGTCTGGCAAAGATTTGATCAACAACCATCTGTCTTTCGCTATTTACAATCACGCTGCGATCTTCCCCGAAAGCAAGTGGCCGTTGAGCATGCGCGCGAATGGTCACTTGCTGTTGAATGGACAGAAGATGTCCAAGAGCAAGGGAAACTCGCTGACGCTCCGAGACAGCGTAGAGAAGTTTGGCGCAGACGCGACGCGCTTAGCGTTGGCAGACGCAGGCGACGGCATTGAGGACGCCAACTTTGAGGAGAAGAACGCGAACGCGAACATCCTGCGCTTACACACTTTATTGACATGGTGCGAGGTAGGTCCTCAGATCGTATTGACATTCGCAATGCGTCTCACGATTACTTGCAGGAAATGACCAAAGATGCAACGGGCCTGCGCACGGGACCTAAAGACTCGTACCATGACAAAGTCTTCGAGGAGGAAATCAACAACTTGATCAACATCACCAAAGAGCACTACGAATTGTATGCTCCTCTTGCTTTCTTTGAACATACTGCTTGATCTCACATGGCTTGCTTAGGACATTCTACAAGGACGCCATGAAATACGGCTTCTACGAGCTGCAGTCGGTCCGCGACTGGTATCGCGAAGTGACCGCGGACATCGGCATGCACGCGGACCTAGTCAGATACTGGATCAACGTCGCAGCGGTGCTCGTCTCGCCCATCGCGCCGCACTTCGCCGAGCACATCTGGCGCGGGATCCTGCAGCACCCGACGTCGATCCAGCACGCGCGCTGGCCGACGCCAGCGCGGGCAGTGGACGCGCCGACGATCGACGCGTGCGCGTACATGCGCACGCTGGTCAAGGCGGTGCGCGACGCGGAACTGACGCTGCTGAAGAAGCTCGGCAAGGCCAACAAGGGCGGGGGCCCGCCGCCGTTCGACCCGAAGAAACCCCGCGCGCTGCGCGTGTACGTCGCGACGCGCTTCCCTGAGTGGCAGGACGCGTGTGTGCATGCCGTGCAGGCGGCCTGGGATCCCGCAGCTGCGCGGGTCGACGACGCACGGGTGCGCGCGGTGCTGATTGAGCGTGGGCTGATCAAGGATAAGCGCGCGATGCCGTTCGTGCAGCTGTTCAAGGTGCGGCGATGACGCTCCTTGCTGTCCTTCCTTGACTTTTCTGATTTTGGTTGTAGAAACGCATCGCGGAATTTGGGGCCGAGACGGCGTTCAAGCGGACTTTACCGTTCGTGGAGACGGACGTGCTGCGGGAGGTGTTACCCTATCTGAAGCGTACGTTGACCCTCGTCGATGTAGAGGTCTTGTCCGTCGAGGAGGCGCTGGCGCACGTAGAGGCGGGCACGACGGGATACAGTCGCATGATAATCGAGAGCTCGGAACCGGGCAGCCCAGCGTTTGAATTTAGGAACGTTTTGGAGTAATCTAACTACTATTACCCCTTCCTTCCATTGTGCGGAAAGTGATATACTGTGGCTACAGCATGAAGTAGGAGGAACAATAGAGAGGAAGTGATGCGCTACAACGCAGACCCCGAACCAGACGCAGCTTGTGTAGAAATGAGAGGGAGAGATTGGGACGATAGATACCCTAACGATGAGCATGTGCTCCACAAGCTTGGGTTCGCCCTTGTAGAACTTGGGCTCCAGGCAAAGAACGGGAGTACGATCATAATGATACCAACGGACGTACCAAGAATGACAGGCCGGCCAGGAAAGGACTCGAACCAGAAGTAAATAAGGGTTTACAGTAAATGAGGTCAATGTGGACGTTCAACTAAATTTGACCAGGATCACTGGCCCCAAGACTGGCCCCTGCAAATTGAGGTGAATACGCTAGGGCGTCTCGCGATAACATACCCGGGCCGTTGTTCATAACGTTCATATCTGGGCCTCTGCACGTGGACACACCTTTGTACAAGCCTTTGCACATCTAAGAGATCTGGGCAGATCATGACTTTCCCAAATGCAGCGGATACAGTAGGTTCTGTGGTACGAGATCATGAATAATGCTGGACATCTACACAGATTTACGACTCATTATAAAGAAAGGATTTCGGAAGTCCGTGATTACCCCAGGTGCAGCAGCGGGCATTATGCTGTAGTGATTGACACCATCACGAGACACTTCGAAGGATGTAACGGATCACAAGTTGTAAGGAAAAGTGTTCCGAGCATACATGACGGGGGGTAGGGAATTGCATTGCTGGCCCTTAATACACCGCACGACCTGTGAGGCTGCCGCTTCGCCCTCAAAATATGCACCATGCAAGTACCCTATTATCAATGGTCATCAGCACCACATGTCACCGGCATTTTCGAAAAAAAAAAAACCATACCGAAGTACTTCTCGCTTGTTGCTTCTCCTGCAAACCAGAGATTTCCAAGAGGGGCACCCAAGTTCATGAGATGCTGTGGGACGAAGGAAGGCGCCCATGTGCTGTAGCTCCCACGATAGAGCGGGTCGCTGAACCAGCGCGGAAACAGGAAAGCCGTGGGCTCCGGGACGGTCACCTTTGGGAACATCGCCCGTAGTACTTGCATCACCTCAGATTGCACCTGCGCATCGGTCATCGCCTCGATACGTTTCGAAAAATCGCCCTGCGATCCCAGTCAGCAGGGTTACCTGTATTTGTGGAAGCCACTGCTACCGTGACAGTGGCAAAGATGACACCAGAACCCGGCAAGAAACCGTCGATGTCAAGGCTTTGCCAAATGGGATATCGACCTCGTTCACTGTCGGCGTAGACGGCGAACTTATAATGCGACTTCAGCGTGCTTTATTTAGATAGTCATGACACTGACCTCCGTGTCGAACCAGAACTTTTGAGGGAACTGAAGGAATATCTTAGTGTACGGTGCCTGTGGATAGCCATAAGTCATCCTTTGTCTCTTTCGACAATAAATCCCTATTTATTACCATTATCATGCTGTGGATTGCTTCGACCTTCCACTCTGGCAAGGGTGGAGAGAACTGAACATCGTCATTCTGTAACACCCCGAGACTGAACGTGCAGATCGCATACTCCGCGGTCAACTTCGTCCCATCCGTGAGTGTGACCGAGACCCCCGAGTCGGAATACCCTATGGTCGCGACAGTGGTTTTGAGGCGGACCTGTGACGGCTTCAGGAACTCTGCTGCCTCCGCTTGAATGAGATATTTGAACCCGCGTTCATCAATCGAGAGCAAGTCTTCCTCCGAAAATCCGCCCTGATCTACGTTATATGTGAAGTTAGATCCCTGACAACAAGGCGACTTATCAATCACCCGCGGCTCATCACTGGATAGTATGCGAGACGTACCCAAGCTGAAGCAAGGAAAGACGACTGTTCCGGACTCTGTCCATCTGTAAAGTCGAAGACGAAGTACTCGGAAGCAATTTCGTATAGTGTTTTGGGCTTGTGGCCAATCAGAGCATAACCTGCGCGGGCCGTCAAGTCCACGAGGTTCTCAGGGAGCCGTGCGCCGGCCGCGACCGTGAATTGAGTATACGCATCCATCGCGTTATGGACAAGATCCAAGTAATCCACTGCTCCTTTCGCGTCATAAGTTTCTGCGCGCTCTCCCGTCAGATATTCCTGCGAGAAACGAAGAGGATGTCAAGTCGACGCACTTATGCTCGCATGCCCATCACTTTCGACGGTTTTGAGGGTGTGTTTGAGCGCCAACTCGTAGATCGGGTTTGCAGGATGATCCTCCTCCTGAGTACCGTGGATCCAGTTTGCGCCGAGTTCGACGGTCAGTTGACGATTGGGCGCGCCGAATGTAGCGCTGCGCATGCGTCCGCCAAGTTCATCTCGTGCCTCGACGACGAGGAAATCGATTCCCTCTGCGGCTAGCGCCCGCGCAGCGATGATGCCCGTAACGCCCCCGCCAAGTATAAGTACCTGTGTGTTCGGCGCCTTCCGGACCAACGGTGCCCCAGAGCCAGCGGCAGGAACGGGCCGTGGAAGCGCGAATACAGGGCTTATGAGTGGGCACAGTGCCAAGACCTGGAGCGATAACTTGAAGAACATTTTGTCGCTTCATGCACAGTAAGGCAACACACTCGGAACCAGCGCGATGCCTCAGGAAGGAATATGGAAGAGTTACATCCATGGACCTCTTATATGTAGAATTCTGCTTCTTCTAGATAGTGAGCTTGATAGTGAGTCATCAGTAAATACGAAAATTTGTTTTTGGAGGTTTTTTTCCACGAAAAACCGCAAAAAAACCACCTAAAACCGAGGAAGACAGTCAAAACACTGAAACTCAAAAACTTATCATAGAATCTGGGTGGGAAAAGCACAAATTCTAAACCCAAAAACCGGGAAAAACCCGGGAAGCTCTAAAACAAATTTGACAACTTACAGATGCTAGTTTATGACAAGCGAGTGCCAGTGCTTGTGCCAGTGTGTGTGAGGACTGTATCCCCACATCAGTGTGGTGTCAGTAAAAAGCCATCGTGGAAAGACAACCACTCTTGCAACCACTGCGTCAAGACTCGGGGCCGACTTAATTTGGATACGCGATGGCAAGCGCGATGGTGAATTTGGTGGTTTGGTCCCAAATCCAGTGAATAGGTCACGGTTAAAGTGTTGAGGGCCACTAGGTTATGGTCAACTCATTAACGGAGAAAGAGATCCCATCCTGGGAACTATTATAGTGATGTCAGTAAAATGACAACCCGTTCAAGATCCCGTTCTCCCTGCCGTTCCCTTTGCAGCAAATCACTGGGCCCATTTAAACCTTGTTTACTGTAAACTCGCTTTCGAGGATTGGCTGGGGCTGAATATCTTGAATGTCGGTCTAGGCCACCCGCTCTGAAATTATCTTTGCTCTGAACCTCGAAATATCCGAGGCCTATCACCTCGGATTTTGCTGTAGACTCGTAGCCAGCCATGTAACTGAGAGTGGGGGGTGCAGCTGAGTTTTTCCGCACCTTTGCGGCACACCTTTGTCACCCTGGGGACACTATATGTGAGTTTCGTTTCTGCAGCTCGATCGCCTCAAAAATGTTGACTCTAAATTCATTATTCATGGTGCTCGCCGTGCATTTTATTGTCACAATAAGAAGAATTTGTAGAGGCATCGAGATCGTCGGGATCTGAGGTGTGAACTCCTGCACCAAACCACCCTCTCCCAGAATTTGATTTTTTTTTTGTAGTCGTAAATATGTGGAGATCTCCAGTATTATTCATGATCTCGTATCTACATAACCTACTGTATCTGCTGTTTTTGTTTTGGGAAGAAAGACTAATAGGAAAGTCATGATCTGTTCAGATCTCTTAGATGCGCAAAGGCGTGCAGAGGTCCAGATAGGATAGTATCGCCCGAGGTATCGCCTGGCGAATCGAGTTCTAGTACTGACAGCATCACAGCGGTCCTTCCTCACAGGCAACCAATTGCGACCCGAACTCCCGCGCACCTGCCCGCGCAGGGCATGGCACTGTCTCGGCGCAGGTTGCGGGGCCGCGGATGTGGACTTGACTCTTGGTCGGTTCTGACCTTCCTTACTGCCTCACCAGTGCAGTACAGATTTCCCCGTTATCCAGAGCGTGCAGAAGATATCCTTTATTTTTTTACCAACCCTGGGAGGCCGCCGCTTCATCGGTGTACTAGGCTCCTGGAAAGAGCCCTGAGCCTGATGGCCTGATGACTCGTTATCTGGGTATTCAAGGCTTCGGCTCCCATTTAGTACAATCATACCGGACAGACAACGACACCCAGTCTCCTACGATCCATTCATTGGACAGGCTTACCACCAACCCCTGCTCTCTCTGCGAACTAACTGCGCAAGCGGTCTCCGCTGGGGCATTTGTGCTGGTCACTTGCATGGATGCAGGCCCAGACATGATCTAATGCAACGATTCTAGGACCTTACCTCACAGACACCTGTCCCAACTCCGAAATCAAGGCGCACATCCGCAACCCCACCAACATCGCTGAATTTTTTCCTAAGGTAGGTGCCGAAGGCAACTACTGCAGTTCCTACACTAGTAAGGGCGACTCGCTCTCAGTCTAGACGAAATGGTCTTGAGAAAATTCTGCGCGGAAAAAGTCGCGAGGCGGGCGGCGGAAATATAGCCCTGTGCGAGAGCACCACCCGGAAGATAGGCAAGCGCACGGCGTCGGGCCAAACCCTGGTTAAGGACAGTCCCCTCCGAGGATCATAACACAAAATCTGCGGAACAAGCCCTACACGGCTCAACGGGGTCAGCCGCGAGCACGATATCGGATAGAGAGGAGACCGCAAGCACCATCTCGTGCCCCTTGTCCTGTCAGGCTAGGTCCGGCCTAAGCGAGTCAAGCGACTGTCTTAGGCTCGGCATGGGAATCCAACTCTCCTGGTCGCCCCTCATCGAGGGTAGCTCTGGCATAAGCGTAGAACGGGCAACAAAGGCGTGCTAGACTGCTGGCTGCTAGCTCCGTTTCCGATGGCCGCGCCAGGACGCGCTCAATTCTGTTTCTAATGTTTCCGTCGCACGGAACAAAATCGCGCGGGTTCGATATCGTATCCCCGGATTGGGCCACTTATAGTGATCGATGCCTTCTCAAGACGTAAACGACAGCACTCGAAACGGAAATGAGCCATGCACAAATAACCAAACTACCCAGGTGCAGTACGAGAGGTTTTGCATGATGTAACGGATCGCGTCGATCACAGGCCGTAAGGATACGTATTCCGAGCGTACAAGGGGTGGTAGCACCGCTGGCCCTTGATACACTGCACAATCTGCGAGGCTGCCGCTTCGCCATCAAAATATGCGCCGTGTAAGAACCCTGCGGCCAACCCAGCACCTCATGCCACCGACATTTCCGAGAAGGAAGATAAAACAATAAAACAATAGCATACCAAAGTATCCCTCACTCGTCCCTTCTCCTGCAAACCAGAGACGGCCAAGAGACGCGCCCAAGTCGATGAGGTGCTGTGGGATGAAGCTCGCTAGCCAGGTACTGTAGCTTCCGCGATAAAGCGGGTCGCTGAACTAGCGTGGGAAGAAGGTCATGGGCTGGCTACATTCGGGAACATCGTTCGTAGTACTTGAATCACCTCAGTCTGCACCTGCGCGTCTGTCGTCGCATCGATACGTTTTGGATAGTCGCCCTGCGATCCCACTTAGCAGGTTCGGCCTGGATTTGTAGGAGCTATCGCCACCGTGACAGTGGCAAATATGACACCTGAACCGGGCATGAAACCGTCGAGATCAAGACTCATCCAGAGGGGATATCGCCCTCGTTAACTGTCGGCATAGAGAGCGACATCATGACGCGATACCATCAGCGTGCTTTATTTAGATAGGCATGACACAGACCTCCGTGTCGAACCAGAACTTTCGAGGGAACTGAGTAGAAATCTTGGTATACAAGGCCTGCGGTGGCCAAAGTCATTGTCAGTCTCTTTTCGACATATGGAGCCCTATTTACCATCGTCAGGCTGTGGATTGCTTCGACCTTCCACTGGGGCAAAGGGTGGATGGAACGGAACATCGTCATTCTGTAACACCCCGAGACTGAACGTGCAGATCGCATACTCCGCGGTCAACACTGTCCCATCCGTGAATGTGACCGAGACCCCCGAGTCGGAATACCCTATGGTCGCGACAGTGGTGTAGAGGCGGACCTGCCTCCGCTTGAATGAGACGCTTGAACCCGCGTTGATCAATCGAGAGCAAGTTATCCTCTGAGAAGCCCCCTTGATCTACATTGTACGTGAAGTTGCTTCCCTGGGAACGGGGTGACTTATCAATCGTCCACGACTTATCATCGGATAGCACCCAAGACGCACCCGGGCTGAAGCAAGGAGAGACGATTTCTCTTGACTCGGACGCGTGGCCTGTGAAAACCGTAAATCCGACGGGCCTCTCCAAATCTTCACGTCAGCACGCCGGTAAAAACCCATCGTGGCAAGCCAAGACAGGTTGTGATTGCCAGGGCTCGGGACATATTCATATTTGATTTGGAACACGGCGGTGGGTTCTACTGTACCATTAGGTCACAAACCGCACTATGAAATTTTAAAAAGGGACCCAATTCTGAGGCTAGTGATATCAGTCAACTTACAGCACCTTCCCTTTAGACCGGGTAACCAGCGCCGAGAGCGAGGAAATCGCATAGCGACTGGAGAAACGTCGATTCTCTAGCCGGTCCAGCTGACTAGCCTAGCTGGAGAATGAGGAATGAGGGAGCCCCGTGGCGGTTGGAGAATCCTCTCTATTCTCCGACTGGTGCAGGTGAGTTTGAAAGGGGGCAACGATTGCGATTGACGAATCGCGGTCATGGGACGGGCCGCTTCCCCGATGCGTAAATTACGGTCTCGGAAAAAACAAAATAAGGGTGTCGCGCAGGCCTCCGCGGGGCGCGAGCTATTGTATATATAGGTCCGTGGAGATTGCAGATGCGTCGGTGTCGAAGGACTAAGACCGCGCGCGAGTGCGGCGAGGTCGGGAGAGGCTATACGGAGCCTGAGGGCCTGAAGGCCGGGTGGTCGCAAGTGATCGGAAACGGTCGCACATGCTTCGGCACGGCGTGAAAATAGGTGGCCGCCGGGGTCGGGAACGCCTTGGGTTCGAGTTGCTAAGGCTTCGCGCGAGTGCGGTGTGCCGGGGAATGCAAGGGATGATCCTTACTGAGCTCAAAAGTCCGAAATCTGAGGGGAGAAGTCTACTGTTTGAAGTCTGAGGTGTGAGGTTGTGATTACATGGGCCATATACTGAGGGATATAAGCTAAGGAAAAGCATTGGATGAACAGGAGAATGGTAAAATGCGGAGGGGGAAGAGTCCGGGAGGCCGAGCGCGCAGCGCGGGAACGTGGTGCTGAGAAAGCATACCGAGCGCGGCCAAGGCTCAGGGAGAGAAGACCAGGTGTCAATGTATCACCGGGACAGTTTCGCATTGAGTTTGTGTAATTGCTGTTGACATTTGACACTAAAACTAGACTAAGGTGCAACACTAACCCGATTCGCAACTATGGGTTTTTGCTGGTGAAGAGCTATGGGGTATGGAGTTTGGCGTACGGTCGCATACCTATGGGTTATGGTGTGCAAATCCCCGCCCACCAACTTGGTGGACTCAATTCTCTATGGGTTATGAGGGGTCCGACTGTAGTGTAGTATAGCCGGTCTGAGGCTGAGCGAGGCACGAGCGGCGCCTTCAATTAGAGCATTGTCTTTTGAGTGAGCGGACAGGGCGACACGTGACTCATTCTTTCCTTGCGAGCCCGCCGCCACCCGTCCGCCCACCTTTCCAACCGGTCTAGGAAACCGGAATCTTTTCTTTTTGCCCACCTGCCACGCACTTTTGCTGTGGGATCGATAATATGGTTCGTTGCATCTGCCGTTGCCCCTCAAATCGCTCTGGGAGGGTCCCACCCACCCGTCGCGACCTTGGCTCGACAGCAAAGGCCCTCATCTTCGATCGAGAAGCGCTTCGCGCTTTCGCCCATTCTCTCTACGCTAGCCCCTCTACAGCCCTCTCTAATTACCTAAAACGCTTGTACACATCCCTAGAGCCGCGTGCTGAAATGCAACCACAGCCGACTGCCTCTCGGCGCAGTCAACGTTTCATGCCGTGCGCCGGCGAATCCCCTCCTCTCCCATCTCGCCGGCGCCGCACAAAACCCATCCTCGAGAAGTAAACCAGCGACTCGCAAAGATCCTTGACTGAGAAAATATTACTGTATCTAGTACCTAACGAGCCCTTCAGTATCGATCCTCCACTTGAGAAAGGGAGAACTTCAACGCGCTCCTGGTTTTCCCTCTCATCATCTCGCTTTCTTTGGGCTTGGCCCCACACTTTCTATTTTTGGCTCTATCGAATAGACACTGTCAGACTTTGGGCTCCGAGGGTCCACCAAGACAACTATGAACGTGTGCGCGCCCAGGACGATGACACCGAGGGGGTCCGGAATCTCCAAACGGCCACTTTCCAGAAACACCAGCCCAGAGCAGATGCATTCGCCACAATGGCCGTACCAGAAACCACGCAGCTCATTTATCTACCGTCTCACTTCACCCAACTCCCAGACTGTTATAACCACCTCGTATGGGAGAATATAATTCACTGGCATTCCAGTTACTCTTTATTTACGAACCACCGCTTTACAGCTTGTGGTCGGTCACTAATTCAACTCTGGTGCCAGTCTTGGTGCCAGTTATACCCCGCCGATTCTTTAGGACCCCCCGTTTCACCTCGTCTTCGAGTACGGCAATTTGAGGCGACCACCCTACTTGAATTTTTGGAACCAGGCCCTGCTGCGCACAAACCCACGAAGCTTACCATGCTCTAGGGTGTACCCGAAAGAGACCCTGCAAGCTAAGTTCTTGGAATGACGCCATTACATAGTCGATCCTTTGATCATTTGCAACGTGTTCTCCCGGAGCGACACCAACTGGTCTCATCTCGGATAACCAGACTATGTACCTGAGCGTTTCTCTTGTAAATAACCCACAGTCTACGGCTCGGATCTGCCCGACTCTCCCTACTATAGTGTCTCTCAGAGTCTCAAGTAGCTATACTCAACCGGTTTTTGTCTAAACTACATGCTCCGACGGAATATAAATGTATCCAAAAACAAAAAGCCCCTGAGTCCAAATGCCCTTCGACTAGCTGAAGTTTCACATCGTACAGGAAGGCCTCACCGCCAATTACCGCTCTGTGCGGATTAAGTGCGCAGGCGGTCCGTGATACGGCTTTTGTGTATATATTTTGCTGGACGCGAGCCCAGATTTAAGTGTACAGTAAATGAGACCGATATAGAAGTTGGACCCAGGCGATGGCTTAGTCCGAATGGGAATTCAACTCCTGATTGATTCCGTCATCGGGGATTCGTCTCTGGCACAGATATGGAACGGGAAGCTAACTTCGTCCTTGGCTCCGTCACCGATCTAGGGCGCGGCCGGGCATATTCCGGGAGACGTGCTCTAATGTTGCGGTCGTACGACGCAAAATAATGTATTGGGTGAAGTAGAGACAGCAGGTTATACACATGTCAGAATTTCGACCCTGGTCCGCGGAAAGTAGCCACAAGAGGTTTCTAGAGGCCTGAGGAAATCGCACACACACCGCAAGAGAATCAGTCAGACGGATATATCAATTTGGTAACTGGGGACGGCCCCATGACAAATACCATGCACAAATACCATGCACAAATACCCAACTGCAATACCCTGGTGCCAGTGCAGTACGAGAGGTTTCGAACGACGTGCAGATTACAGGTCGTAAGGATAAGTGTTCCGAGCATACAAGATGGGGGGTTGGGGGTAGCACCGCTGGCCCTTGATACACTGCACAATCTGCGAGGCTGCCGCCTCGCCCTCAAAATATGCGCCTTGCAAGAACCCTGCGGCCAACCGTTATCAGCACCCATGACACCGACATTTCCGAGAAGGAAAATAAAGCAATAAAACAATAGCATACCAAAGTATTTCTCACTCGTCCCTTCTCCTGCAAACCAGAGCTTGCCAACAGACGCACGCAAGTTGATGAGGTGCTGTGGGATGAAGCTCGCCGGCCAGGTGCTGTAGCTTCCGCGATACAGCGGGTCGCTGAACCAACGCTGGAAGAAGAAAGCAGTTGGCTTCGGGATGGACACCTTCGGGAACATTGTTTGTAGTACTCCCATCACCTCGGACTGCACCCGCGCGTCGCTCATCGCCTCGATACGTTTCGAAAAGTCGCCCTACGATCCCAATTAGTAGTTTGGCCTGGATTTGTAGGAGCCTATCGCTACCGTAACAGTAGCAACAATGACACCTGAACCGGGAAAGAAACCGTCGAGATCAAGACTCATCCAGAGGGGATATCGCCCTCGTTCGCTGTCGGCATAGAGAGCGACCTCATGACGCGATATCATCAGCGTGCTTTATTTAGATAGGCGTGTCACAGACCTCCGTGTCGAACCAGAACTTTTGAGGGAACTGAATAAAAATCTTGGTATACGTGGCCTGCGGTGGCCAAAGTCATTGTCAGTCTCTTTTCGACATATGTAGCCCTATTTATTACCATCGTCAGGCTGTGGATTGCTTCGACCTTCCACTCTGGCAAAGGCGGAGAGAACTGAACGTCGTCATTCTGTAACACCCCGACACTGAACGTGCAGATCGCATACTGCGCGGTCAACTTCGTCCCATCCGTGAGTGTGACAGAGACCCCCGAGTCGGAGTACCCAATTGTCGTGACAGTGGCTTGCAGGCGGACCTGTGACTGCTGGAACTCTGCCGCCTCAGCCTGAATGATATACTTGATCCCGCGTGGGTCAATCGAGAGCAAATCTTCGTCTGAGAAGCCTCCCTGATCTACTTCGTACGTGAAGTTGCTATTCTGGAAACAGGGTGACGTATCAATCGTTTACAACTTATCATCGGATAGCACCCAAGACACACCCAGGCAGAAGCGAGGAAAGACGATTGCTCTGGCGTCTGTGCGTATGTATAGTCGAAGGAATAATATTCGGAAGCCATTTCTTGTGACGTTTTGGGCTTCTGGCCGACCAGAGCGTAACCTGCACGGGCCGTCAAGTCCACGAGGTTCTCAGGGAGCCGCGCGCCAGCCACGATCGTAAGTTGAGTAAACGCGTCCATCGCGTGATGGACGAGGTCCAAGTAATCGACTGCTCCGTTCGCGTCATAAGTTGCTACGTGCTCTCCCGTCAGATATTCCTGCGTGACGGTGCAAGAAAGAAAGAGGGCATCGAGTCGACGCACTTATGCTCGTGTGTAGATGACTTTCGGTGGTTTTGAGGTTGTGTTTGAGTGCCAACTCGTACATCGGGTTCGCGGGACCGTTACCCTCCTGCGTGCCATGTATCCAGTTTGCACCGACTTCGATGGTCAGCTGGCGATTGGGTGCGCCGAATGTAGCGCTGCGCATGCGTCCGCCAAGTTCATCTCTTGCCTCGACAATAAGGAAATCGGTAATTCCATTTGTGACCAGCATGCGCGCGGCAGGTGATTCCCGCAACACCCCCGCCAAGTATGAGAACCTGTGTATCTGGCGCACGGCGGGAATAGGGTGCCCCAGAGGCGGGCGCGCCGCTAACGTCAGGCGCTGCTGGGGCTGGAATAGGTCGCGGAAGCGCGAATACAGAGGTTAGGAGTAGGCACAGTGCCATGGGATGGAGAGATAGGCAAAACTTGAACATTGTGTCGTCTCACTGGCACGTAGGGTAACACGCCAGGACTGTGACCCCCTGAATCTCTTATATGTAGGCCTCCTTCTTTTAGATGGTTTTCGACAAGCGAGTGTGAGCACAAGACGTCTACGCAAGTCTCATCTCATCTTGACATGGCCGCGTGTTGGGATTAGACCCGGAACGACGCAGTCCGGCAAACCAAACCAAGTATAGGCCGATATATTATACAATCGTAATATTACCGTAGCTAAGCGATTATCTAAGAATAATATCTCCGGGGGAGGAGCTCCTCTGGACTTCTACGCTCACACATTGTTCACCTAACCGGCTGCCCGCCTCAATTCTCTATATTGCGCGTGGCCGCAGGTCTGTGAAAACCTTATCCTAGACTTGTAACAGGCCGGAGAATGAGGAACGAGGGGATCGTGTAGCAACTAGAGAATTCTCCAAGGAATCAAGCAAGGAATTCTCATTCGACTGACTGGTGCAGGCCCGGGTGAGTTTGAATTTGAAACCAGGCCGAGAGTGGGGTAACGCGGTCACGTAACAGGTAAGCGCGTGGCTTAATTTCAAACAACTTTCGCGGGTCCGAGGCGAAGCGAGGCACGAGCGGTGCCTTAGAGCCTTGTCTTGAGAGTGAGCGGGCAAGAAGCGGCACGTGCTCATTCCTTTCTTGCGCTGCGTTTTTTTCAACCGGTCTGAAAAACCGGGTCTTTTATAATTTTTCCCCGTCCACCACGCCCTTTTGCCATGGATCGATGATGGGGATCACTGCAACACGCACATTAGGTCGCTCCCGGAGGGTTCCCACCCGCCTGTCGCGACCTCGCCTCGGCAGCAGAGACCCTCATTCTCGATCGGGAAGCGCTTTCGCCCATTCTCTTTGCCTTATTTTCCTTTCATACCTTCCTGAGCATGGACACCATCTTACCCTAATTACCCACAGCGCTTGTACATGCCCCGAGACCTCGTACACGAATAAAAGCCCAGTTACCCATCTCCTCCCGACACTGACTAACCCTCCGTGCCGCGACCCTCTTTCACCATCCAGCGCTGCACGGACCATCCCCTCGTAGAAGTAGAACTGCGACTCGCAAAGATGAATTTTTTTAACTCATTACAGTACAGTACAGTATGTACAGTACTATAGTCACTGCCAATGGGATGGCCTGAGACCTTATTCGTAACGGCTCACTAAAACTCAGGGTTTTCAGCACTACACTCAGTGTCCCCAGCCGTTACTGTACATCCGGTCCTCAACGGGCCCATACGAGTCAGGTCGACCAGAACATCCCTCCCGGGCAAGGGAGGGTCTCAATACGCTTCTGAAATTCCTTCTCTCATCACATTAACGCTTCCCCTGGGCCTACAACTCATTTATATAGTCCCCGTCGGACTTCGGGTTTCGAGGGTTTCACCACCAAGGCGACCATCATGGCCGAGGACGAGGGGACGAGACCAAGGAGGTCAGGAACATCCAATCATTCAACGCGGATTCCGCCCGACGCCACCTACGCAAAATGAATACACATCACATTATTTACGACATTTATGGGACACAAAACCAATGACATAAACCCACCCTGTCTGACATCTTCGCCTCCGTCAAACCATGGAGTCAGTCCCACGCCGCGCACAAACCTTCGAAACCCACATGCTGTCTAGGCGGACCTGGAAGAGACCCCGCCATAGCCATTACATGGTTGGTTCTTTAGCCATTGATGACGAGTTCGCCCGGATTCCCGGAACGACATCAACTAGCCTCATCTCGAATAACCAGACGACCCATCGTTTCTTTGTAAATACCTCCCAACGTGTGCATGTCGCCCCAACATTGTGAGACGGGCTTTGAAAGTAGTACAGCAGCGCATGATTACAGGAAGTCGCCGAGATAGATGGTGTCTACGTCGACTCTATGATACACTGAGACTGAGTGCGTGAGGCTGAGGAGACGGCACAAGGACTGGGTTGCAAAAAAAAAGCCCCTGAATCCAAATGCCCTTCGACTAGCTGAAGTTTCACATCGTACAGGAAGGCCTCACCGTCAATTACCGCTCTGTGCGGATTAAGTGCGCAGGCGGTCTTTGATACGGCTTTTGTGTTTATATTTTGCTGGACGCGAGCCCAGATTTAAGTGTACAGTAAATGAGACCGATATAGAAGTTGGACCCAGGCGATAGCTTAGTCCGAATGGGAATTCAACTCCTGATTGATTCCATCATTGGGGATTCGTCTCTGGCACAGATATGGAACGGGAAGCGAAGGAGGATGCTAACTTCGTCCTTGGCTCCGTCACCGATGGCCGAGCTAGGGCGCGGCCGGGCATATTCCGGGAGACGTGCTCTATTGTCGCGGTTGTACGACGCAAAATAATGTATCTGCTGTCTTTGGGTGAAGTTGAAGTGGAGACAGCAGGTTATACACATGTCTGAGTTTAGATCCTGGTCCGGTCCGCGGAAAGCAGCCACGAGAGGCTTCTAGAAGCCTGAGGAAATCGCACGCACACCGAAAGAGAATCTGTCAGACGGATATAATTTGGCAACTGGGAACGGCCCCATGACAAATACCATGCACAAATACCCAACTGCAATACCCTGGTGCAGTACGAGAGGTTTCGAATGACGTGCGGATCACAGGTCGTAAGGATAAGTGTTCTGAGCGTACAAGATGGGGAGTTGGGGATAGCATCGCTGGCCCTTGATACACTGCACAATCTGCGAGGCTGCCGCCTCGCCCTCAAAATATGCGCCTTGCAAGAACCCTGCGGCCAATCGTCATTAGCACCGCATGTCACCGACATTTCCGAAAGGAGAGCAAAACGAAAGGAAAACAAAACGATAGCATACCAAAGTATTTCTCACTCGTCCCTTCTCCTGCAAACAAGAGGTTGCCAAGAGGCGCACGCAAGTTGATGAGGTGCTGTGGGATGAAGCTCGCCGGCCAGGTGCTGTAGCTTCCGCGATACAGCGGGTCGCTGAACCAACGCTGGAAGAAGAAAGCAGTTGGCTTCGGGATGGACACCTTCGGGAACATTGTTTGTAGTACTCCCATCACCTCGGACTGCACCCGCGCGTCGCTCATCGCCTCGATACGTTTCGAAAAGTCGCCCTACGATCCCAATTAGTAGTTTGGCCTGGATTTGTAGGAGCTATCGCTACCGTAACAGTAGCAACGAGGACACCTGAACCGGGAAAGAAACCGTCGAGATCAGACTCATCCAGAGGGATATCGCCCTCGTTCGCTGTCGGCATAGAGAGCGACCTCATGATGCGATATCATCAGCGTGCTTTATTTAGATAGGCGTGTCACAGACCTCCGTGGTCGAACCAGAACTTTTGAGGGAACTGAATAAAATCTTGGTATACGTGCCTGCGGTGGCCAAAGTCATTGTCAGTCTCTTTTCGACATATGGAGCCCTATTTATTACCATCGTCAGGCTGTGGATTGCTTCGACCTTCCACTCTGGCAA